>QNUK01000008.1:987500-1230000 GCA_013621035.1 Clarias magur
GGCGCAGCATGAGCCACGTACCTTTGGAGTCTATCTTAACAACACAGGCTACAGGACAGGTGTGTGACACACACACACACACACACACACACACACACACAAGCACAGACACACACACACACTAGAATCTAATTTGCAAAGTAACTTGTAGCCGTAGCTTTAGAAAGTAGTTAGTTACACAATAACTAGATAGTAAAGCTCTTTCCACTTTCACCAGTTTTCCTACAAAATGTCCTGTATATTCCATATGCCTTCATTCATCAGTGGCCTTCCTTAGTGATATATATTGTATATATAGTATATATTCTGTTTTTGCTGATGCAAGTTAATGAACAATAGAATTAATTATTACCATGCATTTACATACATAGTGCTACTGTATGCCTATAGCTATTGACATTGACCCAATCAGAGGCACAGCAAGCAACACTTTTGAAACTGTAGCAAGTAAAAGCAAAAACCGAGACAGGGGGAGAAACAGGCTAACTTCGCCAAAGCTGCTTTCCCAAATGGATTAAAACCAAGTGGTTTATTTTCATGTTATTGTGGACCTACTTTATAGCTGTCATCCTTTGTCAGAAGAATATCTTTTCTGCTAATCCAAGTATTATTTTGCCAATAAAACAATAATAAACAATAACTGAAAGAAAAGATAAGACATACGATGTATCCCACCCCATGTTAACCATTCATGCTCATAAACAATGATACAGATCTATGAACTACGAGTTTTTTTTACATCTAGGCAAAAGCATTATCTGTTGCTGGAGTGCGATGCTGCTATTCTCCAGACAGGTCTGTGCATGAGGAGGTTCACATATTTACACATTCACACATCTACACAGTTATGCACATTGACTAAGTGCTTCCCTGGTGGACTTGTGGCTAACCATTGACACCGGGGGTCGCAAAGGAGGTGCAGCATTAGTGCCGATCACGAGACTGGATGAATCCGGAGTGTTGCGCCTTTTTTATAAGATTATAAAAACCTGTGCTACACTAAAAATGCTCATCTATAAACTACAGATGCTAAATTAAAATTGATAAAGCTTGTTTCCTGACTGAACAGTAATGAGTTGATTGATTAAAGAAAAAAAAAAAAAAGTTTAGCAAGAAAAGGCAGTGCAGGCCACGTGTTGGAAAAAGTATAGTTACTAAAAATATTTTTTTAGTCTTTTTAATATTATAACAAAATTGAAGCCTTCGGAAATTCTTTATCGAATATAAAACTGCATTCATTAATTATTTCCTAAAAATACTACTACTACTAAGCTATAACACACATACATAAACTGTATAATATACACATAATGGAATGTTTAATAATGTTCATAATAAGAATAATAATTATAGTTATGTTATAATGTTTCAGTGAAATAGCGCATTTCTCATACACAGGGTAGCTTATAGTCATCCTACATACAAAATACACACAAATTCACATTAAAACCAGCCTCAGTAAAAAAAAAAAAAAAAAAAGAGTGGAATACTTTAAAAACTGTGTTGGGCCTCCAAGCTTGGTGACCATGCCATTAAAACATGTGCCCCCAGAATTCCTACACAGAGCATTAGCATGGACCTTGGGCATTTCATTACTACGCAAGAATTGCGGATTTTCCCTGAAGTCCATGCAAATCTGTAACCAGCTAAAACATTCTGAAATTCCTTCCTGGCAGATCTGCTTTTTATCATTCCAGCTAAATAGATTTCTGCCCCTCAAGTAGTGTTATGTCAAAGTATACAGATATGCAGTGACCTTTTCAAACACGTCTAATGGACATTCTGTTTGACAGCCCCTGCAGCCTGACACACACTTTGTCATAGTCTCACACCCCCTCACACACTCACGTACACAGCGCTGACACGCTCGCATGGCCTGCTTCTATTCCTAAAGACAGTTTACATTACAGTAAAAGCCTCGGGAACACTGCAGGCTGATAGGACATTGGGGTGTGTGTGTGTGTGTGTGTGTGTGTGTGTGTGTGTGTGTGCGTGCGTGCGTGCGTGCGTGTGTGTGTGTGTGTGTGTGTGTGTGTGTGTGTGTGTGATCACTGCTTCCAGGAAAAAGGTTTGCACTATGATGTGCATCAGAAACACACACACACACACCTGGCAGTGATTCAGCTCATAGTGGCCTGAGTAATCCATTAGGACACACTTTCTCAGGGAGAGACAAGCTTAGCCAATGAAAGCACTGACATCCAACCTAATGTAATGCTTGCAGTATCAACATTCATCTAATCATCGCTCTAATCCAAGCAGAGAGCCTGTTCCTCTTTGTGTGTGTGTGTGTGTGTGTGTGTGTGTGTGTGTGTGTGTGTGTGTGTGTGTATTCTCATGATTTCTATCTATCCTTTGTTTAACCCCTTAAATGTTGAGAACAATGTCAGCACTTTTGTTGTAACCTTTCCTATTACTTTCACTGTAGTGCTGAATAATTCATAGATGTTCCTGAGTAATATGATTTATGATGAATATCTGTATAATCAGCCAGGAGCTTAAAGGGTTAACCTCTTCAGCACAATTTAAAGTTTAAACATTTGCTTCAGTTTTGCTCGTCAGGTGAAAGACTGCTGATGGAAACCAAATTTAATTTCAATTCAATTGCATTAGAGTGTAAATGGAAATCAGTCAAGTGGAACTGTTACATGATTTTTTTTTAATGAACAAAATAAATTAAATAGCTGGTAATGGGAATTTTTCCCCCTATTTTAAAAATGTTCCAGCTGATCGGTTCAGTTCAAAGACCCATTTAATTTCATACATGTATTTTTATGTAAGGACAATAAATCAATCAATCCCTGCTATCAGATATCACCCAGATGAGGATGGCATCTCTGTTGAGTCTGGTTCCATTCAAGGTTTCTTTCCTATTGTCATCTCAGGGAGTTTTTTTCTTGCCACCATCCCACTCGGCTTGTTCATCAGGGGCAATCTGATCATTATGATTTACACACTTTTCCTTACATTTTTCAAACTTACAAGTAATTTTCTTTTTCATTGTTTTGAAAGCATTATATAAATAAAACTGAATGGAATTTAATTAAATAGAATGTTCACTGCAAAAAGAAATCGTTTAAGGATTCTGCGTAATGCCATAATTGGATGTAATTTTATCCATTCATTGATTAAAAAAGGAAATAATCACAACCCACAATACATAATGCATAGTTAAGCTAGTGATAAGAATGACAGTATTGTTTCAAAAGCAACAAGTGGATTAAATAGAGACGAAAATAGAGGAACTACAGGTAAGCTAGACAAATTAAGAATAAGAATATTTGTTGATGTAAAATTATGAATTGTCACCCGAATCAAAATCAATTCAAATTGAACTGCCTGATATTGTAATATTCCGACCCCTAATTCAAAGTGCGATCAAATATCTGGTATTGAACAACAGCCTCAGGACTTGCATGATCGTTAAGCTTTTCAGGTAAACTAATTAAATAATTGTTGACGTGTAAGATAGTGGCAGTCATCCAACTCGATCCCTGAATCAGCTCTTCACTCATCTCAAAAAGAACAAAATAAGTTAATTGTGTGTGTGTGTGTGTGTGTGTGTGTGTGTGTGTGTGTGTGTGTGTGTGTGTGTGTGTGTGTGTGTGTGTGTGTGTGTGCGCGTGTGTGTGCAGCGTTTTTTGGAAAATATCTGAACGAGTATAACGGCAGCTACATCCCCCCTGGTTGGAGAGAGTGGGTGGCAATGGTGAAGAACTCCCGCTTTTACAACTACACCATCTGCAGGAATGGCATCCGAGAGAAACATGGATTCGAATACTCTCAGGTGTGTATAAGCATTTAGAAAACATAAGATTTCTTTTTTCATCATTCAGTTATTGCTTCTCTATTAAAACAAATCTGTTTTATAGCACTTTGGGTTACTCTGTAAACTTTTCCCACTGGTGTTTTTACCTTTCATATTTATATACGGCGTTCAGTCTGAACATTAAACCCAAAACATTAAGCCCACTATTGTGTAGGTTTCCCTTGTGCTGCTGGGGCCCCTTTAGGGCATGACTCCACAGGACTTTGGGGGTGTGCTGTGGTGTCTGGCAGCCAATCCTTTGGGTGCTGTGGATTGCAGGGTGGGGCCTCCATGGATTGGACCTCTTTGTCCAGTGCATTCCATGAAGGCTTGAACAGAATGCGGTCTCATGACCATATAACCATATAGCCATTCTATGTTGGCATACATTAGCTTTTCAGCGATTTGTGTTACTGTACATTGGCTTTTTCGGTGGGATCGGACCAGACAGGCTAGGCTTAAATGGACCTTGATCCTGTCATCAGTTTACTGGTATATGATCCTGTCATCAGGTTACTGGTATATACTGTAGCTGACAATCAATAATTCAATTCACCCACTGGTGGTGTTAGTGTTATGGCTGATCTGTGTATACATATGTCACATTTGTCAATGCATCTCTATTATCATGTTGTCTAGCCAAAAAAAAAAAAAAACTCCCAGATCTCTTGTTTTCCCTACAAACCTACTTTTTCTTTCCCTGTGGAGAGTTGCCAGATGTCGCAGCCCTTAACTCATGCACGACCCAGCTGTTCAGACATAAAAAGCTCTTGCTTATACATGTACATACAGTTAGACAACCTTCTCCATGTATTATCAGAGGCAGTTAAACTAAGGGGAGAACAGTTGAGTAAAGCTGGAGCCAATCCTTCAATCGTTTTCAGAAACAATACACACATAATAGTATTAATGTTAAGTGTAGCTGTAGCACAATCAACAGTTCACCTTCAACAATATTTCAAGGTTCTGTGATTTAAAACACAGCTTTAAATTAATGCAATTATTAAGATATGCTATTTATTGCATTACAACAACTTATAAATGAAGCCTGTATGCTGGAAATTCTTCATACAAACCTCAAGAATAGAACATTTTTGTTTTGCTTCAGAGTATTAATATGAATATAATAATCATAATAATAATAATAATAATCATAATGCCAATGGGCAAGGACATTAACACATATATGTCCATATAAAATACCCAGCCACTGAGATGCAGTGCTTCTTTAATGCCAGTCCCAAGCTTACAGACATGGAAGAGGTGTAGCAGGAAGAGCACAGGAAAACAAGTGCCAATACCTTGCTGATCAAATCATACGATACAAAAACTCTGAAAATGCCAAAGAATAAATCAATAAATATCTAAATGAATCCAGTATATGTTTATTTATTGACGTTATTATATATACTTTTATGTATTTATTATTATTATTATTATTATTGTTGTTGTTGTTGTTGTTGTTGTTGTCATTATTATTATTATTGCAACAACTTAAATAAATAGCAAAGAGGCGTGATTAGCACTGGCAAACTGCTGTAGTATGAAAAAATAATGTATGAAAGAAACAATTTTCACATGTTGATATATGATAATAATCAACTTCAGGTTGGTAACAGCATTAAAGGCCATTTTTCAGTCATTACATGTAGCACTAACACATAATTCTTTTAAATTCGTGTTTTAAAGTCCAAGTTATACATCAGCCAGATATCACGTTATTGTTTAAACGTATATTCTTTGGAAGATAATATATTTTATATATATATATATATATATATATTTTTTTTTACGAGAACCTCTTCCAAATAATGCCATTTTGAAACCAACTCATAAATATCCCATGTTGTTTTATCTTTAGGACTATCTGACAGACCTGATCACCAACGACAGCGTCAATTTCTTCCGTATGTCCAAGAAAATTTATCCTCACAGGCCAGTTATGATGGTGATCAGTCACGCCGCCCCCCACGGCCCGGAGGATGCAGCACCACAGTATTCCACTGCCTTCCCCAATGCATCCCAACACATGTGAGTACCCCTGCTGCTCCTAGTAAGGATGAGAAAGAAAAGGGTTCCTTGAATAGATGCTCATAGTTTTTGTCAAAGTCTTACATGTTAACATGATTAATCCCTCTTGTGGTTTGAGGTTCCATGTTACATTAGTCAGCTGTGAGTTGCTTGTGCGGTGGGGGTGGACGTGCGGCTGCTTCTGAATTGTGTAATCATTTTTAATATTGTTATGTAGCATTTCTGCTGATGTACATTGTTTTTTTTTCAAAGTGAGAGACTCCATTGATTGTTCGTATTATAGTTATTTAATTACTGTTTTATTGAATCAGATGGTGTTTTTTCCATACATTAATAACATCAGTCAGCTGGCTGAGTGAATCTTTTTTGTTGAAACTGCATCCCGAACAAATCCTCTACATTTTCATGTAGTCCTTTACATTTGAAGGACTGCTACATATTTAGAAGGCATTCTGTTTTATCAAGAGACCTCAACATGCCTCTCCCTGTCAGCACAATATTCGAAACAGGAAGCAACATGACAAACTGAACCTCATTATTCCATACACAGCTATGGGCGTGCATCTCTTTCACTTGAAGCACACTCCAGACTTCTGTTTTCTACTGGAGTAGCGATCAGTTCCCAGAATTTACAGAATTATGACTTATCATGTCTTTGTGCAAACCATCTCAGTGCTCCTTTAACAGTTCTGTGCTTGAATTGTATCCTTCATCCCTTCTATCTATTCACATAGGATAGAAGCACTTTTGTGTGTCTTATGCATCATGTTCAGATCTTCTTTGCCATATCAATGGACTTTGGTTTGTGGTTGCGTGCATAGATAAGAAGATTATACACACACAAACAGCAATAATTGATAGGAATCCATGTCGTGACATCAAGCAGATGTTGAGTGATGCATCGTCTTCACTGTCCTTTGTCCGTGCTTTTTATTTCCACACAAGAAGCACTTCAGATTCGGAGAAGAGCTAACTGTTTCGAGCTGACATTTCTCTGGGCCCTGTCTCTTTTCCTCTCTGTTTGGCCTGTCACTATCTCATTTTCTGCCTGTCTATGCGCTCATTTTCCACTTTAACAAAGAAACAGCTCTCTCTCTCTCTCCCTCTCCAAGTATACTTGTTTTCTGCCCACATACACATTTGTTTTCTCCTCGCTGCTGTCAGATGTCATTTCTCTTTTTTCACCATTACACACACACACACACACACACACACACACACACACACACACACACACACACACAGAGATGTTCGGTTCGTGCTTAAATCCTGCCAGCGGGTGCTGCCGTTGTTTTTGCCATGGCTGGATTAACAGCCCCATCTGTAACCCAGCTGATCCAAACCTCCAGCATTCCTGCTATTCTGTTCGGACCGGCATTACAAACCTCCTTCTCAGCAGTCCTTGTGATATTTTCTTTGTTCTTTTGTTCTCCACTGACTTCAATCCGAATTGATACTGAACCTTGTAAAAAGGCAAAACTAATCTTGTTTGAGTAATGATGGTGGTTGTAAGTAATTACTACTAGTAGTATTATTATTTCTACTACAAATATTATATGTTAAATATATTATTAAATGCCCATTCAGACTTGTGACGAATTAAAATGAAACCAAAACAATTACGAAGACCCTGATTTAGTGGGGTTCCTAATATTTTTTGCGTAGGATTGAATCCATTTTTGCAAACAAGATAATATTAAATAAAATAATAATAACCATAATATTGGAAAATAAAATTTAATCTAATTGAGAGTTCAACTCACAGAAGAATGAAATTGAAACTGAAGTATAACACCATTTGAAGGTGATGAGACGTGTCAAAACATAAGCTATAATATGTACTGTAAGTGCGTAGAAATTAGGGTTTTCGCTTCAAAAGACATCTTCCCATGAGCTTTTCACATGAGCAGTTTCATTTTAAGAAACTTTCAAGTTGTTTAGACATAGTAAGGCATCATTTATTTAAAAAAAATAAACTTCTCATTATTAGGACATTATTTGGAGAAAATATTACAATTTTGCATCTAACTGGCAGATTAATTTGCACATATAATCAGAGCCAGAAGATAACTAAGTCCATTTATTTTGCACATACAGTAATCCCTGAGTAGTTGTATTAGATGATGACTTTTAATTTTACTCCACTATACCCTACAGCAAATATCTGCACTTTTTACTTCACTACATTTCTGCATGTTGTTGTGTTACATAAATAGAGTAGTGTATAGTATTTAAAGCAAGAGTCATCTGCAGACCGCTATGTATAATTTAGAGACAGAGATTTTTCCTCTGACAGTATACAGAGGTGGGTAGTAACGAGTTACATTTACTCTGTTACATTCACTTAAAAAAAAAAAAAACTTCTATGAATAGGTTTACCACACCATACTTTTTACTTTTACTTGAGTAGATTTGTGAAGAAAAAACGCTACTCTTACTATGCTACATTCGGCTACACTCGACACTTCTTTGTGTTTGCCAGAGAAATGCAGCCGGTCTATCTACCACGTTTCACCAATCAGATGTAGCAACTATAATCACATGACTCCGGTTGACCAATCAGCCGCAATAACAATAACCGCATGGCGTCACATGACCACACAGAAGGGGGGAGCTGGGGGGAGGTTTGTCTTTAGCGGTTGTAGACAGTGAAGCAAACATGTAGGTGTTTTATTTAATGTTGCAATCTTAACAAATATAATTAGCAAATAAAATATAGGCTAAAAATATACATAAGTTTCTTACATTTGTTCTGCTGGACACAGTTTATGGTAAAGTGAGACTCTTTTACACATGTTCTAATGTCATTTTCTGCTGAGTCATTTGCAGGGCAACTGAATATACAGTATATCTTACACAGGAAATAGTTACACTGTTCAAAAATACATATGTTACCTGCAGTAGGTATCTATTTCAAAAGCTTAATATTGTGAAAAATATAATTAATTATTCCTTAATTTGCTATTTTGTAAAGATATTTAGTTTTATCAATTTATTTTATGAAATGTATTTAATTTTTTTTATTATTTGGAAATGTCGCTAAAAAAATGATGAAACAGTTGAGACAGACTTGAGTAGTCTTATATTTTGAATGACTACTTTACTTCTACTTGAGTAATATTATTTTGAAGTAAGGCTAATCTTACTTAGAAGTAATGTTTTTTGTCTATTCTACCCACCGCTGACAGTTCGTTTGATAATTAAGTACTTTTGTACTTCTACTCAAGTAGAAATGTAAATGGAGTGCATTTACTTTTACATGAGTAGTATTTTACCTACGGCATCTCTACTTCTACTCAATTACACCCACCACTGCATGTACTTGAAGCATCTGTGGTTTTCAGTCTCCCTTCCCTGTAATTGGCCCATTTACATAAAAGACATTCAATCTAGTGCTGTGAATACACAAAACCAGAGTCATTTGTTAATAGTAAAACTATAATTCTTCATAAAACCTACACTCTAAAAAATGCTGCTGGATAAATATTGGACCAACTACATGCTGGGTTAATTTAACCCAGCAAATTGGGTTGTTTATTTAACCCAGCAAGATGGGTAAAATATTCAATCCAAATGCTAGGTCATATTTAACTATAATGCTGAGTTAATTCTACCTCACATATAGGTTATTATTATTTTTATGTTTTACATGTCTATGGGTAAAACACTTTAAACAGTTTAATTACTTTGATATACTGGTCTATTACAAAAGAAAACACTAAGTTTTGCAAACCATACATATATGCAATAAACAACACCCAATTAATTGTACATAACATAGAAAAATATTTATTTTTCAAAACCACAAGATCAGATAATACAAAACAAGTTCAACAGCGGCATCATTACTATACTATTACTGAGAAGCACTAATGGCTGAGAGCAGTGCTGGTCATTATCTCCCAGCATCAGGATGCAGGTGTACGGCCTCGACTGACAGATATTCCACCGTGTTGGTTCCAACCTCAGAAAGAAAGAAAGTAAAAGTTTATGGAAAAATTCGAGAGGGTTGGCTAGTATGCATATTTGTAAGATGATTAGTGTTTTGTAACACCTCAGCTATTTTATGTGTGTTTGTTAACGTCAGCAACCTAGCTAAATGCTACACTGGCACTACAGTTAACAGTTTAGCTCTCATGCATCACTTCACCACCTTCATACACCATGCAAGCATTCTACAAAGAAAGCTAAAAAGTTCAGACATTTTTGCTGTTTCTTTCATACACAGGTGGGGTTCATTGGTTTGGCTAGTTAGCAGCCATTGTCAGATAAACTAGCATGTTATAGCACAGACCAGGTTGAAAGTTTGAGTGTAACACGGTAACAGTAATAAATATTACATACAGTGAACAAATTCAGTCATAGGTGAGTGAAAGTGTGTATACAGACCTTATATTGAACATTTACATTTCCTCTTAAATGTGTGAGGAGGAAGAAAAAAAGACACGAAGCTGACACATCCCCTGAATACACCGGTGAACTTCGGGGGAGGGCCGGTCTGATCTGTGATGTTAGCTGTCGCTAGCTAACCCAACTCCAACCCAGCAAGCTGGGTTAAACAAAAAGTACCCAACTCCCTGTAAATAACCCAGAAATATTACCCAACAGAGGCAACCCAGCATTTGGGTAGTAAAAACAACCCAACATTTTTTAGTGTGTAGTAGTTATCCAGATTGCACAGTTTTGGAAGGGACTTGCTTCTGTTCTAAAAGGATGAACACAATAGTCCCAAAGATTTTTGCTTGATTGGTGTCTTGATAATGGTGA
This sequence comes from Clarias magur, assembly GCA_013621035.1. NCBI lineage: Eukaryota > Metazoa > Chordata > Actinopteri > Siluriformes > Clariidae > Clarias > Clarias magur. Next base: position 998,107 of record QNUK01000008.1, read on the forward strand.
TGAGGAGTGTCTAACCCGTTATTCCAAAATCTCCTATAGTTATAAATTTGAATGGAGATCTGGGGAAACTGTGTAGGTGTAGACTATGAGCATTTTCATATGCTTGTTGTGGCAGGGGACGGCTGTAACTCAGTGGTTAAGATGATCAGAAGGTACCAGGTTCAAACCCCAGCACCACCAAGTTGGGCCCTTGAGCAAGATGTATAAGGGCCCTCAATTGCTCAGATGTATAATGAAATAAAATGTAGGCCGCTCTTGATAAGGGCGTATGCCAAATGCCATAAATGTAATGGTAAATATGCACCAAATCATTCAGTAACTCCACCTGCTCTGTAGATGTGTGGTCGGGTCATCGATGAATAGCCCCTCCTATTAGAATAAAACATTTTCACAACAGAATAATTTTATTCAGAATAAATTTGTATTTATTTGCAGTGACTATTTTTCTTAAAGGGACCCAAACCATTCCATAAAATTAATCCACAGAATAACAGAGCTGACATTTTCCCTCTTTTTTGTTACTTATCTGTATATAAATCAGCCTGGCTGTTTTATTTTCTTCTTATAAAGAATAATTCCATACTGATATGAACTCCCTAACATAATGCATAGAGGCTGATGGAGAGAGCAACAGAAAAATTGCTTTCTTTCAATCTCTGTTGAAAATAATACATAAACACAGTGGTTTAAAACTACTTGAAGGACTAATGAGAAAGAGCAGCAATACTGTGGTGCATTTTTCTATTTGAAGGATAGGTGCTAAAAAGCCTTAATGGTAGCTTCAAAAGAGCAAAGAAGTTCTGTGTGTGTCTGTGTGTGTGTGTGTGTGTGTGTGTGTGTGTGTGTGTGTGTGTGTGTGTGTGTGTGTGTGTGTGTGTGTGGTGTTTGTAAGGAGGTGCACGGACTTTATGCTGTAGTTGTATCATTGACCACTTTTGCATGTCACAGAAAAGTCACTACAATTTGTTATCTCACTTTACAGAACATTAGAACATCGATCATCAGCCCCAAAGTGGCAGAATAAATGCGTGGTCATACGTTAACATTTACTTACCAGCCAGACGGCATTAATTAGATCGTCTTATGTGCTTCTCGTCCTCTATCATTGACCCAAACATCTCTTTTCCCTTTCATACAGTAGTTGCAGTTTCTTGGTCTCTGTGGTTGTCATGTGGGACTTTTAATACTTCTAATTGTTCTCCAACTCCCTATTTTTCACCACAGTGACAACATGCCAGCTGCTTCCTCATCTCCTATCCAACTGGATTCGATGTGATTTGTGTAGCATGTCACGAAGCAGCTTTACAGAAATCTGGTTGTAGATTTAGATCCCTAATGAGCAAGCCAGAGGTGACAGGAAAACGTCCTGCAGGAAGAACTCTTTAGAACAATGAGACCCATCCTGTTCCGGTGACATCAGATAATGGAATTATCAGTCAATATAGTATACCGGTTTATAAAGTCTAATAATCTTGTTTTTATTCAGAAATGCACATTTTATAAACCTATATTAATACAATATATTATCCTAGCAGTAGTAGCCGATGTTAATGGGTAAAGAGTTTAAAAGGATAAAGCTTAAAAATAAGCTGATCGGAATCTGGCGCATAACTGCTCATCAAAATTTTTATTTAAATTATGGCTCAGTGTTCAGTTTTTATAGTGTACACATCTTTTTTTTGAGTAAGCCATGATGAGTCATAATGTTGTGTGTGTATATTAAGGATTTTGTCAGTTTATAGATACATTACAGTGGTTTCTGTGTCTTCGCATACTCTGTGAGCAGTATACATGGTAAACTTGTGCGTTAATTGGCTCTGTTGAGTGACGTGTATAGCAACGCCTACCAAAGCGCTGAATAAGTAAAAAATAAAAAAATTTTACCCTAGAAGCTGTGACATAATCTGGCATATAACTGCTCATTACTTGAATTTATGACTTACATTTAACTTCAGGCAAATACTGAAGGTCTGGCAAAGCTTCATTAAATTCTGACCAGACAGTTTTGAGTGAGGCTGGGAATACAGAATACAGTCCAAATTATCCATACAGTGCATATACTGGATATCACTAACATGATCATATATATATACTGTATGGATCTTTTGGGCTGTATTCTGTAATCTTTTTCCAGTCACTCTCAAACAACTTGTTCAACAAGTCACCCCTCTAGTCACTTCCTCAGCCACTTTTTATATTTTGCTCTAATACTCCATGAAGAATCTCATGTGAAACTCCCACTGGTCCCCTTGTGTCTGCTCCGCTGTCTGCTCTAACAACCTCCCACCAGCGTGAAATTCCCTTCTGAGGTCTTCTGCTCCTTCACTTTGCCCCTATGTAGGGAGCCTACTTTGCCCCCAGCTTTGTAACAGTCATGTAGTGGATTAATTCTTTTTTTTTTGCTCTCAGACTGAAGCAGTGCTCAGGAAAGAAAAAGCTATTTGGATCCCTGCAGTTTTCCCTGCGAGCCTCCACTTATTTTCTACTCGCTCTTTTTTTGCTGGGTCAGATCCCTCACTCCTCTCACAACAGGGGCCTTCACCTCCTTCAGCACAGTGAGGGAAGAAGGAGGGAGGAAAACGCTGAAGTAGGAGAACAGATAGTTTTTTCCATACAATCAGATTTTTTTACTTTCTTACCAGGGAGATGAGTTTACAGGAGGAAAAGCAAATGAGCAAACAGGATGGCGAGCAAGCAAGAAGGGGTGACGGAGTACGGGGCGGGGATGGTTGAAAGGATTAAAGGGATTATGCATGGACTAGTAAAGTAGATGAGGGCCATAGAAAGTGCAAGGAGGAGAGTGAGAGTTAGAGACAAAGAAAAAGTGTGTGAGGGAGATTACAAAAAAAAAAAAAGGTCACAAATTGAACTACATAAGCAAGAAAAAAAATGAGTAGGGGATCTAAATCTGCAATCGACATGGATTTATTGTAAAGCTGCTTGTGACTATATCTGTTGTTAAAAGCACTACACAAATAACATTCAACTGCATTGAAATGAGAGAAAAGGAGAATGGGAGATTGTTATTTTCTCTGTCTTACAGGACAGAATTGCGATGTAACCAAGGCCAATGTATTTAAAGTTTTAATCTGTATGTGCATATTGTAGAAAATAATAGAGTTTGCATTTTTTTTGTGAATAGAGGAAAAAGATGTTTGAATTGCTAGGTTATACTTTAAACTGTGCATCCACAATATGACTGCTGTATGCGTGTACCCTGTGATTGAAATTAATTAGGCTATGCAACAGCGTGATGCAATGCCCATGTAAATTGTGCAGGGAGTACAGCAGCTCCCTGTCTGCAAATGCATAAACAAATTAACCTTGTGTTGAATCACGTATATATGCACTGTTTTAGACTTTTATAGAATACTAACAGTTTAATATATAACAGTTTAATATAACTCAATTTTAATAAAATAAATTATGTTGACAAATATGCTTAATTTCATTTATACAAAATATTGAACTTAATAATACATGTTCAACTTACATATTTCACTTGAATGGAAATACTGCTCGGAATTTTAAAATGTTGCTACGGGATTCTTTTTTTTTTTTTTTTTCGGTAATGTTTGTCTTCTGTTAGAATTTTAAACACCTTTCACATAGACTTACCAATGGTTCTGTTGTAGGAACAAGCCTGCTGGATTTTATAGATTAGCAAATACTTTTAAAAGAAAGGTCATGCTAATTGATTTGTGATGCAACTCTTGACAATGATCATAATGATAGCCGAATGCTTTTAACGTCACTGTGCACAACATCACTAACCATTCAGGAATGTTTGCTAGTTAGTTCATGTTGCTTCTAATCCTGAAAATCCAACTGTATGTCATATGCATTGCTACTGCACATGAGAAATCATGCACCAGCCTAATGTTAACAGTAAATGCGACTTTATATATATATATATATATATATATATATATATATATATATATATAATTAAAATAATTATAACTTTCCAGAGGCGAGTTTTAAGGCAAAATCGTGTATTGCAAAACACATTTTCTCATAATGTAAATGCATATACTTCATTCCAGCCACCCAAAGATTTTACCAATATTACCAATTTCCAACTTTATAATCATATTTTTGCATATAAAAACAATAAATAAAATAAATTAATACATGTAAATGAAGTAAAATATTAAATAAAAAGACATTAAACTTGACTTAATCTTAATTTATAATTCCTCTTGGCACTGACTGCTTTTAAAAAAACAAAATTGAAAGTGGTTAAGTTTTCCTCTTGATTGCCCACCTTGATAGCATTCTTGGGATCCATGGTGATATTTTTTCACTAAAGTCTTGCACAAAATGCAAAAAAAAAAAAAACCCCACAAAAAACATGTCAACTCGCTACGCTTGGCTGTCCACTGATTCAAACAAGTTTTAATCAGCTACCGAAAGTACGTGTGATCGGATGTACGGTTTGAATTCTTTGAATTCACCAATTTCTGTATTCTGACAGATGTGACAACAGAAATAGAGGAGTTAATTATTCAGCTTTTTTTTCTTTCAAATTTTCTTTTTAACATTAACTGGCTCTTCTGTAGGTTTAAAGGGTTAATAGAAAAAGTATGAAAAATCAGACAAGCAAAGAGTCACAATTTGTAGCAGTGTGACTAATTGTTCTAGGCTTTGAGTTCCTGGTCACAGGGCTATGAGCTCAAATTCCAGCGCCACTCTCCTGCCTCTGCCAGGTGCCTGAGCCAATGCCTTTAACTGCTCATTTGCATCTGGTATGTTTGGATAAGACCATCAGTCAAATGAGCACATGTGAATTGTAGTCAAGTTGAACAAAAACATAAACAGGCAGCAAACATGCTCTGTTTTTTTTGATCTGTCAATGTGCTTAATCCGTAAACCCAAGGAATGCAATTTGCAGGAATTTTTGTTTTCAGTCTTCTCATTTTTATACTGTAGGTCAGGAACTGTAAAAACATGGGTGGTTGCTATTTCAGTTTCTCACGGAAAGCGTGCGTGCATGCGTGCGTGTGTGTGTGTGTGTGTGTGTGTGTGTGTGTGTGTGTGTGTGCGCGCGCATGCATAGTGTTTTATTTTACTTTAATTTGTGTTGGTGCTAATCTTTATTTCATTTTTTTGTCGTACTATCCTAATAGGGACCTTCCGTTGAGACACACAGTACAGACTGAAACATCAGGATGACTGGCAGACAGATGTTGGCATGATTAACAAACTTGAGGTTCAGTTTGTGTGAAATCCTTAGAAAATTGGAATAGAGAGAGATGGATAGAGACAGAGAGTGAGTGATAAAGCAATTCAGTTTGCTCTGAAGTAGCAGAAGCATAAAAAATAAACAAAGTGGCAGATTATAACAGAGAGACAGTGACATCTAATAGATCTTATCCTCGCCTCAATCACTGAGATGATCTAGACACCCCGAGTTCGGGGGAACTGAACTGCCAATGGCAAAGACTCATTTTCTCGAAATTCCTCTTATTACTCTTACACTTACCTGAACAAAATAGAAATGATTTGAAAAGTAATTTCTCATGCTTTTCAGATAAGCCCAGCAGCTCACATTTCAAAATAGTGGATTAAAAAAGAGATTTGTTGTCTTTTAGATGTTTTCTAAAAACTTTGGACCAATGTCCTGCTAGAAAACCCAGCTGGTACCAAATTATTCATTTATGGCTGATGTCTTCTAGTTTTGCGCCAGTGTTTCTATTTAATCCTCCTGCCTCATAATGCTTTTATCTTCTGAAATGTACCAGTACCTAGAATAAATGGCACCCCGCCACACGATGCTACCACTCCCATGCTTCGCAGTTGTTCACAATTGAGATGGTGTTCATCAGATTAAAGCTCAAGCTTTATGAGTAAAGTACTGTCTACAGGTATCTCAGTCTTTAGTAAAATTGCTGATTTTAACGCAAATTTCACGATTGTCCCCCGTTCTGTTTTAGTACCCCAAGTTATAACTACGCTCCAAACCCGGACAAGCACTGGATCATGCGCTACACTGGTCCGATGAAACCCATCCACATGGAGTTCACCAACATGCTGCAGAGAAAGAGGCTGCAGACGCTATTGTCTGTGGATGACAGCGTGGAGAAGGTATGAAAGAAAACCCACACACACACACACACATGCACATGCACACACATACATGGAAAGCTAACTGAGATTAGTCCTTATTTTGACTCATTGTTTTACTATGCAGCTAAATCACGGGTCAGAAGAGTGCAGTTTATTAGAAAGCCGCTGCAGACTTTGTGGTTTTTGTTGGTGGACCAGATGACCTGAATTATTTTTAAAAGTTGCATAAAGCACTAATTTTCAGAATACCACTGCAGTTTTTTTTTTTTTTTTGAGCCTAATTATCTAAACCTAAAAAATAAGTCAGGCCAAAATTCGGCCTAATTTGTTTTTTTCTGTGGAAGGTTCAGGAATAAAAAGCACTATGGCTCCAAATAAATTATCACTTTATACATTTAAATAACGAGCTTATTATTTGAATAATTGGGTTATGGTTATAAAATTAATTAGAGTGAGTCAGTAAAAAAAAAATGTTTCTGCAGTGAAAGGGCTTCCTGTGTCCAAGGCTAGAGAGCACGTCTATAGATTATGAATTCAGCGGCGAGTGGAAATCTGACGGCTTTATTAATTGCCTGTGGAGCACTGTGCGAGCCATGTAAAGCCAGCGTGCTTTGTACTACATTTGTCAGTGTCACTATACAATGCCATTTCTTTTATTTTCTGTAGATTTATAATATGCTTGTGGACACTGGCGAGTTGGACAACACATATATTATCTACACCTCTGATCACGGCTACCACATCGGGCAGTTTGGACTGGTCAAGGGCAAATCCATGCCTTATGAGTTTGACATACGAGTTCCTTTCTTTATACGAGGCCCCAGTGTGGAGGGAGGAGCCATGTAAGTGTGTGTATGTGTGGATCCGCAAGCCATGACAATGTTTGTATCGCTTTATTCATTTTCGCTCATCCAAGACGCCAAACTTTAGAAATCAACCGGTGTGGAACAGGTGGTCTGTCACAGAAAGATGATATAAAAGTCCATTTTTCTCTTTCAAGGGCAATAGCTAAACATTTATTTTTATGACAATGGAGGACATTATCAGAGTCTCCGTCTCTATTTAATGTTTAGAAGCAGTAGTGCAACAGTATGCTACTGTAGAGACCTATGGGACAGTGAGCGAATCTTTATGAGTGCTTTTATAACCTCCGACTTGAGTATCACCAGATTCCGAGAATTAGAGAAAGATGGAGATAAATGATTGTGTGTTTAAAGCAGAAGGAGAAAGTTTGAATGTTGGGATTTATCTTCCAGCTGAGACCATTTCGTTTGTCTGGACCAGATTCTGCTCTAGACACAAGGCCAGGGTTTGCACATAGAATAAAAAGCAAAATGTTTGTAAGACTTGCTCTGTGCAATCGATTTGCAAGTCAGTTTTATTCTAAATCCCATTTGGTAGTGCTTTCTTCTTTAGGGTGTACTCGAAGTGTAACAGAATAGTTAATTGTTTTGTTCCTTCTCCTCTAAGTCAATCTAGTTCGTTTCAGTATTATTTGCTTTTTCTCTGCTTTAATACTGCAAGTCGTAATCCTTTTACAACATGTATGGATTTTCTCAGCAACCCCCACATTGTGTTGAACATCGACCTGGCCCCCACCATTCTGGACATCGCTGGACAAGACATTCCTGCAGACATGGACGGCAAGTCCATTCTCAAACTGCTTGATACTGGCAGACACATTAACAGGTACGGAACATGTTCTTAATTCAGGATTCAATGTAAAGGAACAGTTCTTGAACAAACTTTTTTGTCATTCAATCAGATTGACTTTCGTCTCAACAAATCTTTGAGATTTAATTAAAGATGGGAGGAGTAGCTGACATGATGTCACAACAGTTGCTAGTTTTTCAATTACTAGAAAACAATAGAAATGTTATTTATAGAAAAGGTCATTTCAAAATAGTGCATTCAAAACGTTGTTGCCTTTTAGATGTTTTCTAAAAACTTTGGACCAAAAATGTTCCATTTATGGCTGATGTCTTCTAGTTTTGCATCAGTGTAAGTAATCCTCCTGCCACATAATGCTTTTATCTTCTGAAATGTACCAGTACCGTGAATAAATGGTAGTACTCCCCCCCCACACACACACATGATGCTACCACTCCCATGCTTCACAGTTGTTCACAGTTGAGATGGTGTTCATCAGATTAAAAGCAAAACACTGATCATTGTGGACAAAGAGTTCCTCTTTTTCCATCACCTCCAAATTTCAGCCTGTTTTTTTATTTGCCTTTTTATTATCCTTCCTGAATAATGCAGTGTCTGCATGGTGTGAAGTTTTAACATTAATTTACATCCAATTTGTTGGAAATGTGTTTGTACGTTTTGGTAATATTTTTCGAAAAGTTTCATGGATTTTTTTTTGTAGCATTAAGGACAGGCTATAAATATACTGTAGCTGCAGGTGCACTTTCAATTAACTCCTGCTTATGTAGGATAATAATGGCCAGTCAAAAACTTCTAAATTCATTGACAAATTTTTTTGAGCTACTGAAATTCTGATATAGTGACTTAAATTTGTCTAAAGGAGCCTATCCCTGGAGACTTTTGGCACAAGGCAGGTTACACCTTGGATGGGGTGCCATCGCAGGGCACACACAAAGGCGCACACACACACACACACACACACACACACACACACACACACACACACACACACACACACACACAATTATGCCAATTAGCCTAATCTGCACGTCTTTAGACAGTAAGATGAAACTGGAGTGCCTGGAGGAAACCCATCAACACGGGGAGAACATGCAAACTCCATGCACACAACCTAGTAGGGAATTGAACAACTAAGCCACCATGCAGCCTAAGTATGAATTACTGTATGTAGAGAAAATCTCAAAAATTATTATTGAAAATTATTATAATTATAATTAATCTGTAGAAGAAATAAATGAATAAGATATAGTAGACGTGATAGAAGCAACGACTCATCTCTTGTAAAGTGTGCACATGGAGTCCAAATTCCAAGCCTAAAGACAGAAACATAAAGTGGACATAATAAGGCTTGCACGGCTTTAGCGCACTCTCTTTCCCCCGAGCAATTCATTCATCCATCTCTGTTGCAAAGATCAGAGCAGCTCAGCAATGATCGATACCTCATAACTGCAATGAAGGTCAAAAGCCTCCTAGGTTACTGTTTATTTTTCTTACGCCCCTTAATTCCATCATTCTTCAAACCATCATTCAAAATGTCTTTTCAATTCCTGAGCCCTTTTAACCCTGAGGTGTTTTTTTTTTTTCTTTCACCCAACCTGTTGTCGTTGTTTAGAAGGTTCAGGCATGCGCCCTCGATGAGAGCGGGTCGTACATGGTAGTGATCAAGTTCCATGAGAGCTAATCGATTTTCTTTCTTCTCTTCTATTCTCAGGTTCCAGGTCAACAAAAAGGGGAAAGTATGGAGGGACTCCTTCCTAGTGGAGAGAGGGTGAGACGAGTATCAGTGTGTGTCTGTGTGGACATGATTAATGATTTTATTCTGTTGGGGTCAAAACGACCCATTTTACAGATTACAGATTGTCACTGAAAGTTGTTTTTGCTCTGTCAATCTACATGATGTATTTTTGCAATTTAGTAGGATAAGATTTAGACTGGGAAGTGGCCCAACATTCCCCGTTCTCGATTGCTCGGTATTGCAGAAGTGTTAAAATAAGTGTAAGAAAAAAAATGAGATTACTGTGCACATGAAAATTACTGTCAGTGTTACTGAGCAAAACCTCTTCTCAGCTGCTTAGCTTGTACTGGGCACTGTTTAAAGCTGGTTAATTAAGGCTGTATCAAATACAATCCGATACCATCAAAATGATTTGCCTGAATTGGGAACTTTCTTCTCCCTTTTGGCAGAAAACTGCTTCATAAAGGAGTGCATGATGGGAAGGATGTGGCACAGGAAGAGAACTACCTTCCCAAGTATCAGCGAGTCAAAGACCTGTGCCAGCGTGCTGAGTACCAGACACCCTGTGAGCAGATTGGACAGGTACAGACTCACATTTAAAGTACACATTTAAACATGGCAACTTTTATACAAATATAAGATTTAAGTCATGTGGTAAAAGTTGCCAGTTTGTGCCAAAATGTCTGAGGCCCCTGACAAGAGTCATGGGGTCCTGTGAGACAGGACAGGGAATTAATAGGGAAAATTCTATTGCTTGAATCTCTCATCAATGCACATGGAGTCTGCATTTTTTGTTGTTGTATATTTATACATTTTCTCGAAAGTTTGCAGTCTATCTGCATAATTACATTTCAGGGTTTTTTTTTTTTCCTACACTATAGCCCTACAAGCACCCCATGCCCAGTGCCAAACTTTGCACCTCTTGCATGCCCCCCCCCCAGGAATAACCAGGATTCCTGAAATGATCAAAAAACACTCATAAGCTGTATATCTGACTTTTAGCATTATTTATGATAAGCAAATGCAGCTCTCCTTTCAGAGCGACTTGTAGCACTTATGCTATGGCAAAACTTCTAGACAGTATCCTTATTGCACCATATTATATGCTACATAATATTTTTCAAAGTAGCTTGCAGTATAATATGGAAGTTTGGTATGCTTTGATATACTGTTTGGTACACTTCACATGAGACGTAAAAGCACAACAAAAAAAGCATAACTATAACCGTACCCAGGCGGTTACTGAGGATGAATAAATGACCTTTGTACATACATCACATATTATGTTCATGTTCACATTAATGAATGTGATCCTTCTTTGTTCTGTGACCTTCATGTCTGACCGCAAGTTTCAGATTTGACCTCCTACTCATGCCCACAAGCTTATGGGCTTCATATCGGACGTCTTGCTCACGCGGACGAGCCTCACTCCTTTCCATTCATGTGCAAGGAAGCAGAAACATCTTAATTGTGTGACTTTTTTGGTGCAGGATTCATGGTGTAGACCTTTATATATCATAAGCAGCAGATACATCTTTACATCAACTGTTCAAGGGAGAATATATTGCATATATTGCATATTTCGGGCACCTTCTGCATTACTTTATAATAAAATTCAGGAATGTCCATGGAATTAGAAAGTGATTCCAAACTTTGGAGCGGTAGGGTATATATACAGTACACTCACTCACTCATCGTCTATAACGCTTTATCCTGTATTCAGGGTCGCAGGGGGCCCGGTGCCTATCCCAGGAGACTTACAGAGACAAACGTTTGGTCTGTACTGTATATGATTTATATATAAATAACAAGGATAAAGTTAATGGCACATTTACTTAAACATAAAAATGTGCAAAAATACAACTGTGCAAATAAAATACACACATAAATTAAGCCCAGTTAAGAGGTAACTTGAAAAAATAAAAAAAAAATCAGTAAAAAAAATCACAAATTAAAAAGTCTAGGGAAAAGGTCTAAATTTGGAATTTTCAAGTATTCCAATGAATGCCATATAAAGGCTTAGATATTTAATAATTCTAATTTATTTTCAATTAAAAAAACAACAACTCCATTTTACATGTACTCACAAAGCTGCAGTAAGTGACAGTCATATAAGATAAATAAACTGCAGCATAAATTCATGTATAGACTATAGCTACACAAGAAAGGACAGGAGGTATTCATAGAATGTCCTGCAGTGAGATCTTTTTCACACATGCACACACGCGCACAAGCACACACACACACACACACACACACACACACACACACACACACACACACACACACACACACACACACACACCGACTAATGAAGGCAGAGTGGTAGAGAGCTTTGAGCTGTCAGATCAAACACACCTGACATATTCAGCTCTCCTTTTCTCTCTGTGAGGGATCTGACCGCTCTCATTCTCGTTCTCCACAGCATTCCGTCTCCCGCCCAGTAAATCACTCTCTCTTCCTCATCCTGCCTTCCCCTCATCCTGTCTGCTTTTTATCTTTCCATTTCCTGTCAAAATGTCCTTCTCAAACTTGTGAGTAGTGAGTGAGCATGAATGTCTTTAGTCCTCTGTCAAGTTTTATCAAAAGCATGTTTTTTTTTTTCAAAGATTTCTAACCACTTTCTTTGTATTGGAAAAGAATCTGCCAAATTAGTACAAAACCCAATCCCAAAACCCTTTTTTTTTGCTTTGTTTTGTTTTGCTATGTGCAGTTCTTTTGGAAAGTACAACAGTACCAAGTTACGCAGGTCTACAAATAACAAAATCAATAGAGTTGATTCTTCTAAGGAGTTATCTGATGATACCAACATAGTATTGATGACGTTGTACATTCCTGTAACCCGAAGTCAGACTAAGAAATCATAGTGAGAAAGCACTACATTTCCATTTCTTATAGGCATGTATGTTCACAATTTATTTTTTATATTGTCTCAGAAATAGATTTTAAATCTATTCATTGTTTTTTTTTTTTTTTTTTCTTACTATACACTGCCTGGCAAAAAAAAAAAGGCAGAAGGGTCAAATTATTGGGCTGCATCAAACAAATAAATCAACTAAAGAGATATGAAATTGCTGGAGCAATTTCACCACGGTTGAAGATTTTAAAGGTCTTCAACACATTATCAAAACCTGGAAGGATAATGCTGAACTGTCAACTTTGTGGAAGATGTGTTTTTTTTTTTTTTTAATGCTCAATGCTGTAGCTGAAATACACACCCTTTTTTGAGTATTATGTTTCAGTGACTATATTAATGAGCTATGCTGAGCCACACCCTTCCAGAGAGCTGAAGAGTTGAGGAACAATATTTTTCATGTTGTTTTTATTATTATGTTTTTTTTTTTTTGTACATTTCCATAAAAAAAAAAAAAACGTTTGCATTTTTTTAGACATTCGGTTCTTTTTTTTTTTTTTTTTTTTTTGCATAATAGGTCCGCTTTGAATCTTGAATAGATGATGAATCAAACAACATTAACATAAAAGTACTTGTGGGGAAAAAAAGAAATCCATGATGCAATAAAGTTAGACTCTTTATCTTCTCAAGGTTACATACTCTATCACAGGATGTCTAGACACAAGCTAAAATCTGCATGTGATGTCAGTTCATCGCAGGGCATCACACACACACCACCTACTGATAGAAGTTGGGAGGAAAACTACGAGAGAAATCCCATATAGATCCAGGATAATGCACAAAACACCCCGCAGATGGTAACCTGAGCTCACGATCCAACACTGTATCATGGAACTGCATAAGCACTACATTCACTTGAAGTATAATCAGCACAAAGTGGTTACTGATAATAAATATCTTCGTTCATCTTCTATACTGCTTATGCTGTAAAGGGTCTTGGGGGGCCTGGAGCCTATCTCAGGAGGCATGGGACAGGGTGCCAATTTATCGCTGGGCACTTACACACACACACACACCAAGCACAAGGAGAACATGCAAATGACACACACAGACCTGAGGCAGGATTTGAACCCTGGTCATAAATAAATGAATGATAATAGTTAAAACTATTGCTGTTTATTACCCCCATATTCTCAAAATGTCACTCCTCTATTTAACTTTGCTCATTAATTTTAACAGGCCCTACGTATGACACAAAAAATCAAGTAACACAGCTGCTGGTACATAACTGACTGTCACTGAATCCCTTCGGCATTCGTAAAAAGCCCAAAACCAAGACACTGTATCAAAATCCCCCATTTTTAGTCCACCTCTTCTTTCCAGCTGGCTGGTGCAGAGCATCATACTCCAGCTTTTATAGCATCGTCTCGCTCTTAATGACCTGACAGTGCCCGAGCACCCGCGTGTAAGATGAAAAGAGCACAACTCAAGCTCTTCATTAACGAGGCTTTTAACAAGGAGGACTTGGCATTGCATGGTAATTACAGATGACAAAGCGAGCAGGCAGAGATCAGCGAGGCAATTCTCACCACTTAATCGACCCGAACACACGTACGCATACACAAACACGCGGAACGCACAAACACAGGCTGACGCGATGCACACGAGTGCCGAGCTTCACCTGTGCGGTGTCAAAGGTGTTACATAAACACGGATCATTTGTGACAACAAAAAGCTTTCAGTGCAGTACGTCGACCAAAAAAATCGAGAGGTGTGCATTGTGTTTGCTTAAAATAGTGCTATGTGTACAGTATGTGTGACAGAGGCAGAGAGATTGAGGAAGGCCTACTTACTGTATATGTGCTTGTTTAAGCAAGCTAAGTACTCATATGTCCCAAGTGCTCACAGCACTTCCTTGAATGTCCTGTCTCCAATAAATTCCCAACCACCCATTTTTTTTCTCTCTCTCTCACTCTCTGTAGAAGTGGCAGTGTGTGGAGGACTCCACCGGGAAGCTGAGGCTATATAAATGCAAAGGCATGGCCAGTCTTTCTGCAGTAATGAAACCAGTGTCGAGCACAAAGCCCCAGTTTTACCAACGCACTCTCGGCGCCAACGTGAAACCTAACACAGAGCCTGAAGAATGCAACTGCGACTTCAGCAACTACAGGCTTGAGACAATGAAGAAAAAGACCCTGCTGTCCAAAAAAAGTAAGCAATTAGCAGAATTCAGTGTATACTATAATATACAGATCACGTCCATACTTTTTGGGTGGTTGTGTTCCACTTCATACGAGGGAATCCGCACCCGAGATGTATTTAAATAGCTTTTCCAATCAATTAAGCGAACAGGATCGAGGAGGTTTGACATACATACTCAAGCAGCAAATCAGTCTGTGCAATCCACATTGAACAAATACAACCGTTTGCACATGGCGCATAACTTCCAAATTCATACGTATGAACAATTTGCATGATTGTGGTTTTCAATGCAGCAGTCATATTTTACATCTAAATTATTATTACTGTAGGAGGAGTTTAAAAAATGAGCTGATTTTCTAATTATTTGAGACGCATGCATACTGTACTGTGTTTGTCGTCTAGTGTAAATATATATGAGTTCATCTTTATATGGCTATGAGAAATTAATTTCACGCGGGAAAAAAACACCCTCCTTGCTCAATACACGTTATAGTTTAGGACTAGATGGCAGGATGTTCAAGCTTTAGACAGATTTCTGAGATTTCTTTTTTCTTTGCAGGAATATCATAACCACTCTGAACTCATTTTTATAATTAGCTCTTTATAGTTATCAGTGGCGACTTTGGAGAATTTATCATCAACTGCAAAAAAAAAAAAAAAAGATAATTGATGTACTTTCTTTCAATTAAGCGATCCAATTCAGCTATGTTTAAACCGAGGGGGATTATATTTAGTAGAGGTGTCAGCTTCTCGTTTACCCCTAACGACTTCTTTTCTGCCTGCTTAGCATCTGTGTGCCTGATTTTAAGCTAAATAAAATCCAGTTCAGCTTTTTTTTTTCTCCTTTTTTTTTTTTTTTTACTCATTTTGTGTACACTATTTTAAGCATGAGGTGTATGGTGGCACAAGATGTCTGTGTAGCTTTCCTGTGGGTTCTCCACTTTCCCACATGAGGGCTGAGGACTGTAAGTTCTTCCTAAGTGTGAATGAGCATGTGAATGTGTATCCCGTCATTTCACACTGGCATCCCGTCTGGGGTGTATTCTCACCCTGGGACGAACAGTGGATCCACAATAACCAGGATCAAGCGGTTAAGAAAGATGAATGCCATAATGGATGAACAGATATATTCAGAGTAATCATTTCTGTGTGGTAATGGTGAATGTTAGTAATTTTGTTAATGATGAAAGGGAATTACTGTACTGTATAGTCACTATGCTACTATCGAGGTAATCATGATTTACGCCTAAGGCTTCTCGTAGTTCTGGTAGGCAAGGTATAGTTTTATATAGTTCACACATTTTTGTGGATGCAGTGAAAAATATCAGGGGCGTTCAAGTCAAACTGAGACTTCTCATGAATGAAGATATAAAACCGATTGACATTTACAAAAGACTTCAAGCAAAGTATGATGAAGAGACTCTCAGAAGCAGTAAAACATTTGAATGGTGAAGGCGTTTTTAAAAAGCCTGTATGCCCGTGAAGTGGAACGGCTGAAAACCTTGAAAATGGACGGATAACTTGTCGTCAACTTGTGGAAGAGACGCATATACCCATGGGAATTGTACACACCAACTTGGCTTTGTACAGTCCTGACCGCTCTCCATTCCCACATTTTTGGGTTATTAAAGGAGTTCCTGATGTTTCAGATGGAAGTAAGCAATCCAATCATGGCTTCGGCATGCTGAGAAAAACTTTCTCCCTCAGTGGTATCCAAAAACCACTGTGATGAAACGCTGGAATAAGAGCATTAATGTAGCAGAGGATAATATAGAGAAATAAAGGTAGTCTTTTACTCTCATGACTGTGTTCTGATATTCTTCACAACCAAAAGTGAACGCCCCAAGTACACTGTACATTGTCAGTGTTTTCATGTTTGTATAATAAAAGTCCCTTAGAATAAAGCTATAGCATAGTTTTGCTGAGCATTGCCGGAAAAGCTCATTACCTTGCGCTCAGCACAGCATGATAGTGGACAGTTCATTTGAATGTGTTTTATTAAACCATGTGTGCTACTGTATACTTGCTGGTTATGTTTTGCTCCGTCACGCTCTATTGATTAGCGTACCTTTTTAAACTAGACTGAAGGGAAAGTAGCACTGTCATGCTCACGAAGTATAATCTTACCCAGCCACCCTACTGCTAAAAATATCTACAAAACAAAAACAACCACACTTAGTTTATACGAAGTGGAATATAAAGTAGTTGCATGGTTACAAAAGCTAAGCTCTTATAACCATGCCTTTCCCACATGCCTTTCTAGCTTTAGCACTGTCTCACTTCCCAGGGATATCATGACACCTAATTTTTTGCCGTTCTGAAATATTGTAGTTTTTCCTGGATTAGTAGCAGTACAATAATGTAGAGAAATTATGTAGAAATTATTTTTAAAATAATAATAGTTTAAGCCAGGGCAGCATGGTTGCTTAGTGGTTAGCATTGTTGCCTTCATCTTCAGGGTCAGGGTTCTACCTCAGCTTACATGTTCTTCCTGTGCTTGGTGGGTTTCCTTCGGGTACTCTGGTTTCCTCCCACACTCAAAAGACATGCAAATTTTCGGGTTTCCAAATTGCCCATAGTGTGTGAGGGTGAGTTAGTGAGTGAGTGCAAGCCAGAACATTTCTGTACCAAAATGTTCATTTGCTGTTAGATTTGCCTCTTGTCATTCCCCAACATCACCTCCACGTGCTCATTAACCATATGATGAGAACTTTGCATGTTTATACAGTTGTAATTTCCAAGCGAGAACGTACTTGAAAATGATACTTCTAGTTGCCCCACCATAAGTTTTGGGGGCAAAGCTTTGTGGTCATGAGTGGAAATGGTAAAATGGATTTTAAAATGATATCATGTAGTCAGAGGGTTAAAGTGTAAGCAGTTCAGAGGATTTTTTTAATCAGGTTTAAAATCTCAAATATCACAACATATCAAGTGTGAGTAGCATGGAATCAACTGTGAGAAGAAAAATAAACAACAGATAATAAGAGTGTGAGAGCAAACCATGGGAAATTATCACTGCTATCATTTGATTGAAATCGCAAGCTGCTCTTGTTTGGAGCACTCAACTGGAGTCCCCGGTTTCCTCCCACCTCCTAAAATCATGCTGGTAGGTGGCTGCGATAAATTGCCACTAGGTGTGAATGAGTGTGTGTGTGTGTGTGTGTGTGTGTGTGTGTGTGTGTGCGTGTGCGTGTGCATGTGTGTGTGCGTGTGTGTGTGTGTGTGTGTGCATTCCCACCTCGCTTGCTGAAGGAAAAGTGAATGAAAAGTCAGCAATTAAAGAAATTGTTGTATGGAAAAAGTTAACATTAATATCGAAATCATGAATGAGCTGAATCTGAGATCACTTAAACACTTGGCGAAGTTCATAAAAAAACAACAACAACAGAAATTATAGCCATGTTTAATAGTGAAAGTAAGAGCACTGCGCACAAACACATTGTGAAAAGAACTTTCACAGGATTGAGACTAAACAGCTGTGAAGCCCAGGAAGCAATGTACCCGTCATACATAGTGGCCACTATTCTTATCTGGAGTTGCTTCAGTGGAGTTTAGGAATCATTTCCACACATGACTTTGCCAGCATATTGCGCACCATAATCAAAAAGTAAGTCAAAAAGGTGTTTTTTTTTTTTTTGTTTGTTTGTTTTTGGCCAAGCAATATATGTTCATAAATTGTACAAAAAAAGATGCTAAATGAAATTTACATTTTTACAATTGCTATGATGAGCAATATTTATAATTTTTCACAATACGTTTCTGTGTAATAGGGAACTGGGTGAAGAGGCAGCAAGGAAATTTCCTACTCATTAAAAAAAAACACACACACACACACACACACACACACACACACACACACACACACACACACACACACACACACACACACACACACACACATTTTGAAATCAAAGCCTGCAGTAATTAAATAAAAATGATTACACACATGAAAACAGAAGAAACTGTTTCAAATCAAATTGAAATCAAAGACTTTTATTAAAAAATCGTATATACCGCTTTATCCTGTGTGCAGAGTCACAGGGGGACCTGGAGCCTGTCCCAGTAGACTTAGGGCACGAGGCAGGGGTGCACCCTGAATGCGGGGTGCCAATCCATCACAGGGCACACACACTGTGGGCAATTATATCACACAAATGATGTATTTAATACTATATTGGACCCAGTTATTATGATTTGTTTTTATTAAATGGGACAGATCATTCTGAGGGTGGACTGTCCCAGAGACAGGAATCTTGAAATAGCCTTTCCTACTGTTAACAGGATTATAGTTCAATTAAGAAAAAGGGGAAAACTCTAACATAGTGATGACCTGATCATCCTGACCAAGCCTAGAGAAAACGTTACTCTTACAGCTGCTAAAAAGGAAAGTCATTAAAGAATTAATAATCTGTTAATACCTAGAATTTGTCCGGTTTATTTTTGTGTGCTTGTATATATTTCAGTTTTTCAAGAAATTATTTCAGAATGGATTTTTTATTCATTAAAAATGTAGAATATCTTTTTGCTCCTTGTCAGACTGCACGGGAAAATCTTGCATGTTTTGATTGTCAGAAGGCACATCTCTCTGTTAATGTGGTGTTTGGTTGTGTGTTACCAGAAAGCATTATAGCTGTACAAAGAGAGATGTGTGGCTTTGTGTGGCGTCCACTCTCGCCTACTTCATCTCTCCGTGATGCTCCCCTGCCCTCTAGTGGAAGTGAAGTTTAGCTTCATTCCTGACTACCTAGCATTATTCACTGGGCAGACTGAATTTATCTTATAGTCTTAAACATTCTTCATCACTCATCTAAGAGCTCACAGCTAATAAGCAAGGGACATTACAGGATGACCCGGGTTGCACACTCTCACGTACTGTATGTGTTTGGCAGAAATGAAGACCATGAAAAGCTTCTCCAGGAACCGTTACGCTCGCTCGCTGTCCGTGGAGATAGATGGTGATCTGTATGCAGTAGATCTGGATGGAGAATTCTCACCAGTCGACCTCAGAAACCTGAGCCATGGCCACCAGGAGGAGGAGGTGTTCAGCGGGATGGGCGCAACTGCTGACCCGCAAACCAGTAACAGCCTGACATTGCCCTCATCTATTAAAGTTACGCACAGGTAAGATGTAAGGTGTGTGTGTGTGTGTGTGTGTGTGTGTGTGTGTGTGTGTGTGTGTGTGTGTGTGTGTGTGTGTTTTACAGCAGCCTCTAAATGTGCCATAGACACAAACCAGTACCAAGAATTATAAAAGAAATAATACTGTATTTAAAATGAAGCAGTTTCACAGCTTTTTTTCGCTTTGCATGACAGTCTCTCTGTGAATTAGTGTGAAAATGGCAGGATATGTGTAATATCAGGAAAAGTAAACATTGTAAAGATGAAACTACACATCCAGGTGCAATTACTTTACTAGGAAGATTTGCTGCATACAGTATACTGTATACTGTAGACTTACTTGTATATTTGGCAGAAATAAGGATCCTAGAATTCCAGTGTTATTTCCTGTACTTGTTCTTTAATGGTAGAAATATATTTATTTAGTACTTTTTTTAGAATAACCAAATCCTCATTTATTGTGTAAATGTTAAAATTAGTCCAAATAATATCAGTGTAATAAAGCTATGATTTGCAATATTGTCATGCAGTGGTGTCCTCTATCGCACTTCAAAACATTTTTCAGCCCACAAACGAACTCAGGCACAATCCTCTGCCTCTTTTTGGTTCAGATAGAAAAGCTTGTCATTGTCATTATTACACAACATGTCTACGTTTTGAGATCAGTTTTTACAAATGACTGACATTGGTACTGACTAGGTTTTGTTCGCAGGTGTTCTATCCTGGCCAACGATACAGTAAAGTGTGACGTAGGACTGTACAAATCACTGCAGGCATGGAAAGATCATAAACTCCACATCGATCATGAGGTGAGCAAAACATAAAGTATAAATACTCACTGTATATCCACACGCTTCCCAAATGTTACACACTCTCAGACATTTGTAATGAAGATTCCGTCGTTACCCCTCAGATTGAGACACTACAGACGAAGATTAAGAACCTCAGAGAGGTCAGAGGGCATCTGAAGAGGGTGAGGCCCGGGGACTGTGACTGCAGCAAGTACATGTAAGAGTGACAAGCATAATTTTACACCTGTACCTGATCTTTGCTATATATATAATTTAAATAGCATATTCTCTGTTATGTTTCAGCTACAAGTCCAAGTTCAAGAATAAGCTGAGAAAATATAAAACAGACAGCATGCATCCATTCAGGTGAGCAACAAAAATGTATGTGTGAGGGGGAGTGTTCTGCATCTGCGTAAGCCTAAGGTATATAGAGATACTGTAGCACACTGTAACTCGAACCACATTCATTGACACAGGTTAATGTTTGGTCTTAATTATTTTGAGCGTTTCTGTTGGAGTGAATGCTGTATGTAATGAATGGAGGGTAAAAAAAAAAGGTCAACCAATTATTATTAATAATACAATTAATAATAATAATAATATACATAGTGGAAATGTGTTTGAGGCAGATGCCATACATCAACTCTCATATCAATCATGACGACACTGGCCGATCATAGGCATCGTATGGAAACGTAAGGAACAGATAGTGCTTCCATCTGACTGTGCTTTTCAAAACCTTACCTGTACAACTAGCTATTCGCATTCAAAATATTTGCTTGAGAGTTTAGGAAGAAAACTGTTAGCTCTATTAGTCTTAGCTATTTTTTCCCCATGTTTATTAGTTCTTTTGTGGATTTATCATCAGTAAATAATAATAAGAAGAAGAAGGAGATTTAGTCTGTGATTGTATGTATTAGTGTCTATCAGTGGATTTACCACGTTGTCTCTGCAGAAAAGCCCAGGAGAAGGATAAGAAGGCGTGGCTGATGATGGAGCAGAAGCGCAGGAAGAAGCTCAGGAAGATGTTGAAGCGCCTGCGTAACAATGACACATGCAGCATGCCAGGCCTCACCTGCTTCACACATGACAACCAGCACTGGCAGACTGCCCCCTTCTGGACTTGTATGCCTGACACGCAAACACACACACCCACACACACACATACATGTCTATAATTACCGGCTGCTTTCACTTTTTATTCATGGCCATGCTTTCTTGATTACAGTGGGGTCTTTCTGCGCATGCACCAGCGCCAACAACAACACATACTGGTGCATGAGGACCATCAACGAGACGCATAACTTCCTGTTCTGCGAGTTTGCTACGGGCTTCCTGGAATACTTTGACCTTAACACGGATCCATACCAGGTCTGAATTTTGGCACGATATAATAAAGGATGTTATAAACATAAAATTGAACTCTAATACACAAGAATTGCTATAGTAAAGGCTAGGGATTAATATTTTTGGCACAAACACAGATTGATTTGCTTTGTGCTTTTATACCATGTACAGTATCAGGATTATATCAAAAGGAAGGCAAAAGGCACAGGTCAATGAAATTGCACATATCACTTCCTCTGTAACAGAAGTTCTCAACCCCAGTGTTGGAAGACCAACTGCTCTGTACATTCTCATGCTTTCTCAGCTCTCAGCACACCAGATTTAACTAATCAAGGTGGTGTTATAAAGCAACGAAAGCACGAAAATGTGCAGGGAATGTGGAGTTGAGAACCGCTGCTCTATCTACTCAACACAGTCTTTATCACAAGTATAATGTGTGAATCACTGAACTCGACTCTCGAATCCACTTTAAAAAAAAAAATCAGGTGTCACTGTTGGTGTCCTGTGGTGGATTAGCACCCTGTCCAGGGTGTACCCCGCCTTGTGCCTTAAGTCTCCTGGGATAGGCTCCATGTCCCCTGTGACCCTGAATAGAGGATAAAGCGGTATAGACGATAAGTCAGAGTGAGTGAGTGCGTATCACTGTTGTACACATTTTGTGTCAGTAGTCGCAGTTTAATGGTCTCCTACTGCATGGGTTTTTTTTTCAATGCTGGTGGATGTTGGACAGCTGGCACCCCTCCTTCTTCCAGAACTCAATGATGAAGGTCGTATGTTTCTACTGGGTCAAATATAGAAAGAGTTACTCTACCAACATGTACATTTTGAATGACCTATTTCAGTTTAAAAGAATTATTCCTACTTATGCATTATTTTATAAAAATGTTACCATACAGTATATTGATGGATACTAAAATGTTATTGATGCATTTTCATAATCTCAGCGTAAAAAGTAAAGTGTTAATTGCTTTACCAGTCAGTAGGAAAGTTAATAGAAATACACAATTTTTGTCATTGTGCAAAATTGGAACTTTGTTCAAGGTGTACCTCGTCAAGTGCCCTAAGTCCCTTAAAGTGGATAAAGTGGTATAAATGGTGAGTGAGCAAAATGTACAAAGATGCTAAAGGAAAAATTTTAATAGGGAGAGAAAAGCGCTGTATGTAGACACTTTGCCAGCACTATACAAAATTTCACACTGTGTGAAAAGTGTGTTATGGTTTGCCTGCGCAGATCCCTGACCTCCACGCCAATGAACACCTTTGGGATGAATCGGAAAGTAGACTTTCCCTTCCAGCATCAGTGTCTGACCTCACTAAATTCACCCACAGCCATGCTCCAAAATACAATGGAAAGCCTTTCCTGAAGAGTAGAGGCTGTAATAAAAGAATGTTTAAAAGGCACTAATGAGTGCGATGATTACAGAAGGTGTCCAGAAACACTGTTTCAAATGTGTGATGTACACTACTGTCTCACTCCTTTTAGCTAGGAACAGCTATCTGAAGCTAAAATGGACACAGGCTGACAGATACTGGACAACTGAACATGGTGAAAAACATCACCCATCACCTTATCTTTTTCAAATCCTCAACTGCTCATTTGAGTCTATAGACATTTTAGCCAATCTGCCTCCAACCACAATGTTGTGAGAGAGTTTTTTTTGTCCATTCTTGTGGCTGTCTAGAGGTTAGGTTTTGAATTACTTATGGTATGAACAATACCAACAATAATCATCCATATTAAATCTAAGGGACTTATCTTGCATTTTACCAATTCTATCATCGTGCAATTTTTACTAATTTGACTGGTATTAACTGTGACTTGCTGTCATGGGTCTTTCTCAGCTTGCTCAATTTCATGATCTGAATTGAAAAAATGTGCCCGGAGGATTGGCATTACTTAGGGTCACGACTAGATGCTTCTCTGATCATGCATCAGTGACAGACTGATACACTGAAGGAGACGATGTTTATTTAGTAGCATTGCCTTGTTTACATTATTACAGACATATATGAGCATAAATACAATATCAATTATTGATACAGTACGGCCAACACATATAAACTCCATTTATTCTATTTATTCAATTAACAATAAAATTCTTTTAAAGAAAGAAATAAAGGTTTTAATAATAATAAAATAAAAAGTAGGCTCTAGAATTCAACCGTAACTCATGAGATGGAAATTGTCTCTCCTTAGTGAACTCCGTAACACGAAGTCAGACATACTGTATGTCCTAATATGCAATGCCAGTTATACTGTCTTGCGTTTGTGTGTTTATAGTTGATCAACGCAGTAAACACACTGGATCGGCACGTCCTGAACCAAATGCATGTTCAACTCGTGGAGCTGCAAGGCTGCAAGGGCCACAAACAGTGTAACCCCCGTATACGCAATATGGACCTGGGTGAGTGACACACACATGCTAATGCATGCACACACACTCCCACAGATACATGACAACACTCACTCATAGCTGAGCTATGTGCTGGACTATCAAACTGCTCTCAGATCACACCCAGTACTCGCCCTCCATACCTCTGTACCAGCGGTGCTGAGAGTACTATTCCCACGTCTTCGTCATCCTCATCCTCACATGACCCCGGCCCTGCCTTGCTTTCTGTTCTCTGTTTTCATGCAAACAGACCTTCTCATGTTAAGTAACTGAGCTGCTCTGCTGCTGAAGTCAGGTGTCTATTATTAGCGTCCTGCGGAGACGAACCTGTTCTCGTGTGTTTCTTCTTGACTGCTGATTGTTGTAGTACGCAATGAGGTTCATTAAAATCAATAATAATTTGGCAAATAAAAAAAAAAAGTCATACAGCTTACGTTGCTATATCGTCTTTTACAGTATTTTTTCTTTTTATATACAGAATTTTTTCTCATTGCCTATTGAACACAGCAGAAGTCAGTTTCATTGACATGTTAATTTGAAAGAAATAATTCTCAAGTATTTAGTATTAATCCAAGCAGCAGCTAATATACTGTAGTCTACAGTAGTAGTACAAGCTGAATATAACGAGAAGCATGTATAATAAATAGGCTAGTCAGCCCATTATTTTTACAAAGGAGTGTGTGCGTCACTTTAACTTTATCTGTCTTTCCGCTCTCTAACTAATGATATTGTCTCTTCTTCAGGAGGCAAAGAGAGAAGCAGCTATGATGAATACAGGTATCTTCGTTAAATGAATTCATGACTTGAGTAGAGTAGTATGACACTAACAGATTGGTATGATTCAGACTGAGCGTCTGCTAGAAACAGCATTGATTTAGCCAACAGTTTGCTTGCATTGATGAATGCAGAGTGGTTAACGAACACAACACACCTTAACAGTCTGAAAACAGACTACACATGTTAGATAGTAAAATAAAGGAGAAGACCGAAATTTGAATTTTGAGAGTAGGTGGGTTGGCAACGGTAAATTGACCCTAGGTGTGAATGGTGCCCTGTTACAGCCCTTACAGAAAAAAAAATATATGGCAATATTTTGTAAAATATGAAGCAATATGTTAAATAATACATTTCTATATGTAGGAAACTAGTGCTTATATTTATAAATATATTGTGATATACAGTATGAATGGGCCATGGATATCAATGAAGACAAAAACCATTATACAACATTATTGAAACATTATTGTTTAAGAATTCTACACACCCTTTTACTTTGTCGGTGTGCTCTGATTAATGCCTATAAATTCATATATATATATATATATATATATATATATATATATATATATATATATATATATATATATATATATCAAATTCACTATATTATGAAGTATATAGTTACATATAAAATTACATACTTTAGGCATTTGAATATATTTAAATACATTTCTCAATATATGAAAAGCAGCAATTCATTATGTATTTTTCAATATATTGTAATATATTAATACAATATATTATTCTGTATATTGTGAAAATATATTTGAATATGAATATCTTTTTTCTGTTAATTATTAGTTAAACTAAATAATATTAGAACACTAAATAATTTAATATATTGACAGTAATCTATAGAGAAATATATTTTCTTTGCGTAAGGGAGACTGGTGTGTTTTCCACCTCACCCGCAGACGTTCCTGGAACAGGATCCAGGTGCACCACCCACCTGACAAAGATAAAGTGTTCCCTGAGTTGAGGACTAAACTAAAAAGCCTATTATATACAATATGGAGTATTTTTTTTAAGGATGCAATAAAATTTGATAATTTGTTCAGTATTATTTAAAATAAGTTTTAAATTCAATTCCATTTAATTAAATTAAATGCAATTACATTTGAATATGATTTCTGATATAAAGACAGTTTTTTGGGTATTAATTGTTTGTAGGGAAACATTAATTACGGCATTTATTACACTTTGTCTTCTCCTTTGTTTTAGTTCCATAGAGAGCATTACACTGCTCTCTCTCTCTCTCTCTCTCTCTCTCTCTCTCTCTCTCTCTCTCTCTCTCTGTCTGTCTGTCTATTTCTGTCTCTCGTCTCCTTGCATGTCCTCTCTGGCCGCTGAGATGTTACATGTTAAAGCTTGCAAGCCTTCTGATTGGCTCTCCTTGGTCATCTGCTTGACTTTGGGTGGCAGAGTAACACTGTTTTATCATTGCTTGTGGCATTAGGCAATTTCAGCGTCGCAAATGGCCCAAAATGAGGAAGTCTGCCTCCAAATTGCTGTGAGTTTGGACTGTTCTGCTTCTTCACCTTCCTTTGGGATATGAGACCACTTAACCACCGCCAAGTCTAAATCATCTTTTCCCTTTCCTCTTATTTGATCTTTCTTTGACTTGCTTTCCTGTCTGCTTGTTTCAGAGAAGGATTCTTGCTTTATCTGTCTGCATGGAGATTTATATTTTTTTATTTTCTGTTCTTTTCTTCTATTTTTTTTACCCAGACTGCTGTTCTGTTTTTTTTTTTTTTTCTGCACCATTATAGGGGTAGATGTCCCTTCTTCATTTCTCAGCTCATCAACAAATCACTTACAGTATGACACTTCTCTGGTTCTTTAGGGGACTGCCTGGAGCATTTATATGCCTTTATTCCTCTCTCTGGTCATGTGCCTGGTTTATTTCTCTCATCATTGTTTTGCTTAATTTGCTCCATATTGAAACTGTGAACATCAATCCATTCCATCTAGGGCATGTCTGTAATCTTTCTACATTGATGTTTTATACTGAGAACCTTTGTGTTTCTAATGTCATACAGCAAATGTGAATTTGTGTGTGTGTGTGTGTGTGTGTGTGTGTGTGTGTGTGTGTGTGTGTGTGTGTGTGTGTGTGTGTGTGTGTATGATTTGCCAACATAGAGGGCAGATCTGGGATGGATGGGAAGGATAAGGACGAGGCAGAAAAGAGTCAATTTCAACCCTTGTACACACTCGATGAGCACGCCTACGATCTTGACCTCAACTTCACCTTGAGCCTGGAGGACTGGGCCCACTTCAGCCGCTCCGTGGACCACACATACACGTTCCTTAGCAACCACAACCGGCCTTGCCCACGTGACCTGGCGGGAGTGGCCAGAGGAAGGGGCTGTGGCCTTCTGTCCTCGGCCAGTGGATCGGTTTCAGTCGTCTACCTTACTACTCTGGCCACTCCTGCATTGTTGCTGAGGGAGGCGGGGACAGAACTTCTGAGAGAGGCTTTGGGATTGAGAACGAAGACGCACCTCTCTTCCTCAGCCCCTCCCACTTCTTCTTCTCCTCCGTCCGCACGTTTGGGCTCCTCAGAGGACGTAGTGAATAAGCCAATGTGGAGTGGACGAACAGAAGAGGAGAAGAGAGAAGGAGAGAAGGAGAAGAAGGAGGAGGAAGAGGACAGTGATGAGTATGATGAAGAGGAGGTTTTATTAAGAATAACGGAGGATCGGCACCGCCCACTGTGACTGCAGCGAATTCCAGGTCTCCGTCTGACTTTCTGTAGGGGCCTGCTGTCGTTGCGTCATTCCTCAGAGAAGACTCTTAACTTTCAAAGGAAGTGTACAGAAGTTTACCTCTAGCCTACAACCAACCTCTTTCTCTCCTACCTCTCGTTCTCTCGTTCTGCCTCTTCGGTCCACGTCAGTCTTCCGCATCAGCCACAGCCTCCAGGCTCAGTTTCTTTTCAGTCTGTTTGTCCCTTCTTCAATGTCCATCATGCTACATAACTAATACTCCAGAGATCAGCAAGGCTTCAAAGAGCACGCTTTTTCATTGAATATTTGGTAGGTGAGGTTGTGGGAGTGATGAGAAAGTTACAAGTGAAAGAAAGTTGACTTATTTGGTACTGGGTTTTGTGTTGTGGAAAGGTGTTGTGTGTTTTTTTTGTTGTTTTTTTTTTTACTTCTGTAAGTGCTGAAGGCTGTGTGTACGTCTACCCTGCACAGCGTCAGACCATGTGGCACATTCCCCAATCTCTTTCCATAACTGCCTCAATGTCCAACAACACTTTAACTGATATCCTGGCCAACCTCAAGGCCATGCTACTAAGACACATGTTAAACCCTTGTCTTCTGTTCAAGACAGAGCAGCCCGTTTAAGAATGATAGAAACACAATGTATTTGATTTTTTTATTTTTTTTGGATTTTTCCCCGATTTTCTCCCTAATTTAGTCGTGTCCAATCAGCTCTCTCTAGACCTCCGGCTGTGAGAGGTTACAGCACCACCCAGGATTCGAACTAGCGATCTCCGGATGATAGGGCAACTGACTATACCAGATGCAGTTGAAATAAATTTTTAATACAGAGGTCATGTGCAAGCCTTTTTTTAACTTGAGAGTAACAAGGAACAAGGAGAAAAAACAGTTTGACAGCAAAATAAATAAATAATTTTTTTTTTTACATTCCGTTTTATTACTCATTTTGGCACATCTACAGTAGTAGTTTATAACAAAATATTTTTTGTTGAAAATTTAGACACTTTAAACTATCACTAGCACTGGTTTAGCTGCATTGGGGAGCCATGATGCACTTCAATTTTAATGAAAGTAATATATACGAAAGAAAATAAATGTGTGTAAAATAAGATAGTGCTGCAACCCTCAGGAAATGCATGATCAGGTGATCTAAACTGGTAGGGGAAGAAACTCATGATGCATAATAAACTGAATGTTTTTTTAGTTTTTTTTACATTTCTTATGATTGTTTAAAAACTTCGCAACTAAAAAGCTTTTGTGTTCGACAAAACTCGTTCCTGCCAGTGACTCATTAAAAAAGTTTGCAAAATTTTTTACATTAATCAACAATATCAATCTTACAAATTACAATTTGCATAAGTAATATTGCCACGAACATTACTACAGGCCTTTCGGAAAACATTGAGAGATGGAGTTATGGTGTTTTGCGAAATTATGCAAAATGACACAAATATTGGCATTTGTGCCGTTTAATACCATTGAGACTCAAATTTGAAATGTAAATATGTGCAAATATGCCGAAACAAAAAACCCTTTTATATTTAAATATCTTGTGGATTATAATAATTTAGCCATATTGGTAATAATTCACATGGAGTTATGAGCCATTTAACAGCAAAAATCAGCAGGTCTGAGAATGTGTTTTGTTTTTAAATTAAGCAAGAAGTATTGCAAACTAGTAGATAATATTGTGTGCATGCTTTCTTTATGTCATCAGGAGAATAAAAAGTAACAGATTCTAAAATATTATTTCAAAATTATTTGGATTATAAGTGTACATTTTATATAATCTTTCAAAAAACTTCATCTCCCACATTTTTTTCTCAGAACGGATAACTCAGAAAATCACGTGTAGATTTTAAGGTTAATGTAATTTCTTTGCTTCACCATAATGCTTACACTAAATTATCCAACATCATGGGTTTTTTTAAGTGTATAATATGGTGTTCAAACATCATCCAAATCCAAAAAATGTCCTATTCTACAAAACGTATCATGGATGTTAAGCAATGCTGGAGTGACTGCAATGAAGTAACAGTGTATATCTTTAATATCTTTTTCTTGTCGTCAACATTCTGAAAAAACCTTTTGAACACATTCAAACCACTCATGAAAGCCACCGTGTATCCTCGCTTCACTGACAGAAAGAAGTGACATGATTAGCTTATCAAGGTCTGTCTGCTTTTTCTCAAAAACCTAGGTGAAAGCTCTGAAAAGATGGGGCTTTAAAACATCTAAATTAAGGTTATATGGCATTTTTCAAATGACATGTTTTGGTGAAAACAACCTTGTGTCAGAGAATAATAATTTGCTAAAATGCTGAAAATGTGAAACTCTGAAAATTACGTTTCTGGTGTTTTGCTGTCAAACTGTTTATGTGATCTACATTATAATGTTTTGCTATAAAAATTTGAACATTTGGTATGAGTCAGTAAGACACTGAAATAAATTAACAGAACAGGAGGGTTAACACATTAGCAGCTGTAACATTTGTACAAAGAAATACAGTAAGAATGCAGGTCTTTTATTCGCTCTTCTTTCCTTGCCAGGGTTTCATTTGGACAGTGTTTGTAGGCAGGTGTAAATTAAAGCACATCATATATTTTTACTTAAGCTGAAGAAAAAAATTCTTTTATTCTACCCTTTTGTAGACGCCCTTACTTTTCGATTTGCCAAATAATTCGGACCTGTCTATGAGAAAACGTAGTATTCACCCAGTAAGGTCCATTCACCATTTCGTTAAATTCTTATTACTAGTGGATAGAGTCACAACAGTCTCAGTTAAAAGAGGGAGAGAAAGAAAATACTGCCTCTCCTTAAACTGGGTGCAACAAGAAAAGTATTTCAGATGTTGTACTGTGTCCCATTAATAGGATGAAGAAAAAAAAAACATATTACTTATTGACACAAATGTGTTTGGTTGTTTGCTTTTTTTTTTTTCTTCTTTCTTTTTCTTTTTAAATGACATGATGATAACGGTTTGATGTGATTATCAAGTGTGAATTTCCTTTTAACCGAATTCTTTGTAGGTATTTGTGCTATACATGGTGCTACTAAAGTCTGAGCAACTATATAAAATGGCAGTATGTATTTGAATGTATGTTTGCAAATTAATATGCTGTAAATGTTAAAGTATATTTTATATGACACACAACGTTTGAGGCCATCTGGCATATTTTTTTGGCTTTTGATCATGTTTGTATTTGATTGATCTGCACATCTTAACAACAGTTAACTTTCTGTTCCTGGTCATTTGTTAAAACAGTTCAGAATACGAGAGCTCACTCAGAGAGATTGTAGATCCGAAATAAAATAGATTAGTTTATTTGTATGCTGTCGGTTTTATATGAAATACTGTTCATCTAGCTATGTTTCCATCCAAACCATTTTCTGTGGAAGAGATAGCAACAGCAAACACAATGATCAAATATATTTCAATCAGCTAATAAAATGGTTACATTTTGCTATGTGGCACAACGTATAATGCAAATTCAATATACATGTAGCAACTTCTAGGAGCCATTAGGAACTATAATTCATGAAATTATCTAACCATCCAATCATGTGATAACAGCACAACACCTAAAATCTTTCAGATACAGCTCAACATCATATTGTGCCAATATGCTAATAAGTGTGTTTATTTGAGTAAACATAGACTACTTATCGTTCTGTATATTTTATTTAATACAGTTTTCAAACGAAATTTTTAATAAAAAAATTAATAAAAGAACAACTATAGGTAAGATAACATTTCAAGCATTGGTACACACCGACTGGACACCTGTAATCTAAAGACACAAGTGGATACCAGACATGCCAGTAAAATTTCTCACAAAGCGTCTCACTCTAATAGAAATCTAAATGACACCATTTCTGAAAGCATTCCATTGTATTTCATTTCTCATTTGGATGGAAACATGGCTAATATTCATTCAAGTATTGCAGAGAGCAGGTCAGAACATGACAAGCCTCCATATCTGACATTAGCATTAGCTAGTTTTTTAGTTTAGTTCCTGCTTTGATGCCTTGTTCACTTGATCTGAACTTCTTTACTTTCTTTTTTTTT
Organism: Clarias magur; assembly: GCA_013621035.1. Lineage (NCBI taxonomy): Eukaryota > Metazoa > Chordata > Actinopteri > Siluriformes > Clariidae > Clarias > Clarias magur. Next base: position 1,029,862 of record QNUK01000008.1, read on the forward strand.
AGCATTTGATACACCCAGACTCTTTAGAATGAACCAAAAGCTTTTTTTGCACCAGATTTTGTGTTGTTACTTCAGTAAAAAGGATCCCTAGTTGGCCTATGGAATTCCCTCAGCACTTTTTAAAGGGACTACTGTAATGGAAAGACAATTTCATATGACAGATGGTTTGAACATAACAATGCCTTGTACAGTTCTATAGATTAATCATATCTCTATTTTTGTTTCAGTTAATGTGTGGACATTTATTACCGCTTGTTAGTTGTCAATAAAGTGTTGAATGCCCATATTGTGATTTCTATTACTACTTTAATAGTTGGTTTATTTTAATAGATAAAATATACATTCATGTTCAAAAGTTAGTACCCACTATTTTCATTCCGTTTAGGTTTTTATAGCGCGCACGGTGGTGTAGTGGTTAGCACAGTTGTCTTGCACCTCCAGGGTCCAGGTTTGATTCCCATCTCTGTGTGCATGGAGTTTCCTCAGGGTACTCCGGTTTCCTTCCAAAGTCATGTAGGTTAGGTTAATTGGCGTTCCCAAATTGGCCGTAGTGTATGTGTGTGTGTGCCCTGCGATGGATTGACACCCTGTCCAGCGGTATAGATGATGAGTTGGAGTGAGTGAGAGTTTTTTTTTGTGTGTGTGTAATAACATAATAAAAATCATATGATCATAACGGGTCTCAGTATTAGGCAAATACAACCTGAGACAAACAACAACATGTAACATTTTTAACTGTGCCATTATTTATTTAACAAAAATGAAGCCAGAAAAATACTAAGTACCCCTCTTTTACGATTTAAGGATGTAAGTAAGAGGGTAAGTTATCATCAGCCCTTGATTAATTGATCAGCAGGTGTACAGACCTCTGGAGCATTCAGGTGTGTGTTGACAGTGCAAGATGCAAAGACATAAGCAATGGTCTTTGAGAAGCCACTGTTGCTGCAAATCAACTGCAAATCGGAAAGGCTTATTAAACTATTTCAAGAATTTGAAGTTCAACATTCCACATTGCGAAAGATTATTCACAACTGGAAAGCATTCAGTTTCAAGGCAGTTGCCAGGCTTCTCAGGAATAGATGTCCCAGCACATTCAATCCAACATCAGACCACGCAATGCTCAGAGAGAGAGAGAGAGAGAGACAACAGTTACAGCTCAGCCTCATTGAACATATTGCATGTTAACGTCCAAGACAGCACAATTTGAAGAAGACTGAACAAGTACAGTTTATTTGGAACGGTGCCAGGAGAAAGCCTCTTCTTTCAAAAAAGTACAAAACTGCATCTGAACAAACCACAAGACTTCTGAGAGAAGGCAAATATGAGGCCATCTGTCTGACAGCTAAATCTTGGTTGAAGTTCGTCCATGCAACAGGACAATGATGCACACCAGTATATCTACATTACAATGGCTGAAAAATTCAAGAATCAAGGTTTTGAAATTGCCTTATTATGAACAAGTTATTCTATACCCTACATAGTGCATGAAAGTTCCCATATTACACTATTTGGAATTCGACCCTCAGTTAGTTGGCTGAGGTTATTCTAAATGGAGACATTTATTCATCTTGTGATATTTACAAAACTGCCCACCACCTACCTTGGTTGGTACCGGTTAGAATTTTAAACTACTGTTACCCCTGTTAATTAAACTGTTGGTCATTAACTGTCATTCGCCAGCTCAACACTAGTTCTGCTAGTCATGGAAGAATGTGATGGTGAAGTAAAATAACTGGTTAAATAAACAAATAAATCATAGTCTATTTAGAATAAATGGTGTTTGTAGAAGTGTTGTATAAATGCAATATAAGGGTTGGTTGAATACCTGCTTGGCTGTGATATCTTCAGCCTGAGCCCTTGTGTCTATGACCATATCACAGCCATGCTGATATTCAGTACAACTGCACATACTCACATGTGATATTGCTTAATTAACTAAAAATATGATAATATATATAGATTTTATATAGCACTCTTCTCATACCGAACCAGGTGAGTTTTTTTGTTGTTGTTTTTAAAGTGTCCACTGTAAAAGCCTCTGGATGCAGTGTTATGATCTGGGATTGCTTCGGTTGGTCAGGTCTGGGCTCATGAACATTATGTGGTAATTATATATATGTGGCAAAGTCAGCTAATGACCTGAACGTACTGAATGACCAGGTGATCACATCACCAGAGATTTTCTTCACTGATGACACAGATTGTGAGAGTTGTCTGAGAGCATGAGGAATCATTTTCTCTGACCATCACATTGTGTGCTGTATTAAAGCTAACGGTGAGTGTTTGAAATTCTAGACTGTGAGTGGGTGAAGAGGTGATGCAGTGTGTTAATGCTCCGAGTTACTGATTGGAAAGATGACGAGTCGAACTCATCGTCTGCTCACATGCATATGATCCAGGACTCAAATTGTGAAACTAGTTCGAGGAATCATTTTCACACATGAACTGGACAACACATTGTGAAAAATTGAATGGGTTACTCCACACTCTGAGCCCAGCCTACTAACAAAGCTGAGATATGCGAAGGATGAAGAATTTCACTGTACAGCAAAATAATCTACTGTTAATAATTACCAAAAGTATTCTTTTAAGCCTTCTTTCAGAAGTGCATTTGTGAGGTGAGATGCTGGTGTTGGCTGAGAAGACCTGGCTCGCAGAAGACCTGGCTCGCAGTCCACTCTAATTCATCTTGATGGTGTTCTATCAGGTTGATGTCAGGACTCTCTGTAAGCCAGTCAAGTTCTTCCAGACCAAACTCTCTCATCTATGTCTTTATCAACCTTTATCAACCTTTATCAACGCGCAGCCATGTTAGAACCAGTGTAGGGTTGTTTTTCAGGAGTTGGGCTCGGCCTCTTAGTTCTCTAAAAGCTTCAGGATATCAAGACATTTTGGACTATTTCATGCTCCCAGCTTTGTGGGAACAGTTTGGGAATGGCCCCTTCTTGTTTCTACAAGACTGCACACCGTTACACAAAGCAAGGTCCTGGGTGAGAGAGTTTAGTTTGGGAGGAGAATTTGACTGACCTGCACCTCAACCTAATAGAACACCGTTGGGATGAATTGAAGCGGAGGCTGCAAGGAAGGCCTACATCGTCCAACATCAATGTCTGACCTCACAAATGAAGCACTTTTAGAAGAATGTTCAAAAATTCCCATAAACACTCTCAGAAACCCTGTGGAAAGTCTTCCCGGAAGAGTTTAGGCTGTTATAGCTGCAAAAGGGTGGACCAATACCATATTAAACCCTGTATAGATTGACTGAACTTGAAACGACATAGATCTCCTGCTATTACACACATCGACCAGATGATGTCGCCAGAATGTGGCGTTGAGCTGTAGAGCGCAGCACGAGCGCAGATCATATAACAAACCGGTCTGTGAGCTTCGTGCCGGGAGAAACGGAGAGGGCGGGAGGGGAAACAGGAATCCCCCACTCACACACACACACACACACACACTCACTGTGCGCCTCAGATCTACTGGGACTGGGACACACTCACTCAGCTCTATATCCGAGTCGAGGCAACTCTGAGAAGGAGAAAGCACTTCTTTCACTGCGACTTTTCCATAAAATGTGAGGAGGAAATGGCCGAGCGAAGGTGAGAGGACTTACTTCCCTCCAGCGTCCTGGACTAATGCGGAAAGTTACGAGTTTCTCAGCTTTCTTGTGTGTTTAAAAACGTGGTGTGTGTGTGTGTGTGTGTGTGTGTGTTTTTTTTTTTTTTTGAGCGACTTTAGGTGTTAGTTTCGGGTTAGTTGCTTGTTTAATGGTTATAAAAAAACTTAAGCGAGGTGTAGTTACGAGTGCAGCAGGGATTGTAACATTACTATTACACCTGGTACACACCATCACTCCAGGGTCTATACGCGAATTCCAAACAAACTACACAGTTATAGTTTCATTTCACCACCAATACCTGTTCAGACACGACAAGAAAAACATTTCTTATTTGTTTATTTTAGTTTGCGGCTTGTTTTATGACTTTAAATAATAAGCGTTGGTTGCGCTGCAGTGTAAACCTACTGTGTGAAGTGATTCAGTTCACTGATTCGGTTCATTTCATTCCGAGTCTCTGGAATTCTACTGAGATCACTTCCATTGAGTTCCACTGGACTGAACAAGCTGCTTCTTATTAAACCATATTACATATTAATTACAACCAATTATGAAGTAACTACTAGTTATGTGGTTAAATAAGGGAATGTAAACCAGTTTTATTAACAGCTCTGTTTAGTGTGTGTGTGTGTGTGTGTGTGTGTGTGTGGACAGAATGCAGCTCAGGTTGGTGATTTAGGTGAAGAAATTGGCAAAACTCGTCTGTTTCAGAAACATGCCACTCAAGATCAGACATGCTCCTTCCATCCCAGCTCTGTGTGTTTTTTTCTCCCTCCAGGCGCTTGGCTTGCTTGACCTTCCGTGTGTAGGTCATAATCCTGCACTGTAAACCGTAATGCTCAAAGTAATTAAACATATTAAGTACTGTTAACTTAAATAATTGCAATTAGTTCAAATTAATAGATCTTGATGAGTATTTAGAACTTTTGGGTATTTATGAGTTTGTAGAAAGTTAGCTGAATAAATTTGATGTTTTAAGTAATTGTAAGTACTTAAGTAACAGTAACGGTCACCTTAAAGTTCCACCAACTTGAAATCTTTCAGACTAGTGATTTTGTGTCTGACGTCATCAGGGCAATAGGGCACTGGTAGCTCAGTGGTAGTTGTTTCGCCTACCATGCGAAAGGACCGGGTTCGAATCCCAACAACTGGATGATGTGCTTGTCCCAAGCCCAGATAAAATGGGAGGGTTGCGTCAGGAAGGGCATCAGGTGTAAAACCTGTGCCAAGCTTGTGTGTGGCCCGGATTGTCTGCTGTGGCGACCCATTGCCGGGAACAGCTGAAAGACCAACAACAATTTATTTGATTTGCACCAAATTAAAAAAAGATAATTGCTATTAAATAGTATGAGTTAGGCTACTCAATAATGCAAGTAAAAAAACGATTAATATGAATGAGTACAACAAACTCTAAACTGATAGTTCTGTTTACTTCAAATTGGAAACATCATTACTTAAAAAATTTGATAAAACTGATTACCTCAAATTTTTTGAGTTTTGCCAACTTATCCGGGTTTACAGTGTGCTCTAGATAAAGCGTATTATTTTTGTTCCTGTATTTTTGTAATTAAATAATTTATTACCGTAGCAATACTGCTAACCATCAGTAGCTCGGAGGCACCTGGGACAGGCAGCTGTCATGTCCAGGCTTTTTGTTTGTTTGTTTGTTTATTCATTAGAAAAGAAAAACTTAACAAAAGCTTTCATTTGGAATGCAGCGCTGATTAACTACAACAAAACACCTTGTTGCTGTATGATAGAGCATTCACCATGAATCCCACCCGCTGCTGCACTACACACATCAGCCAGTGTGTGCAGCAAGTAGAAGTTTAAAAAAATATATTATTAATTTATTACAAGCAATAAATAGCAGTGTACATATATGTGGACCTGTATATATTTTATGTTATATAATTTTCAAGCTAGCAGCACCTGCACTCACCTGCGTGTCAGCAACGCACAACTAGAGAAATTGACGATGCTACAGAGATTCAAATAGTATATGATTTATTTATGAACTAGGCCAAGACAGAATGCGTAGCTGAAATGTTAGACAATGGTATTTGTTGTTATTGTTTTTGTTGTTGTTGCAATGCGATCCAAATGCGATGTGTTACCTGATCATATACTCAAATTAGAAAAGAAAAGCTTAACAAAAGCTTTCATTTGGAATGCAGCGCTGATTAAGTACAACAAAACACCTTGTTGAGCTTTGTGGAGTTTATAATATTGTAAGCGAATGATTTTACCAATCCCCCCCACCCCCCTTGCCAAAATGCCAAAATGTGGCACGTCCCATCGACTGTTGTATTTTAGGTGATTTGAGTTGAGAATATTTTTAGATACCTGGTTTAATAAGCTCCATTTCGATACAGAGTAATAAAATCTTATGTTTATAATGTTAATATATGTTAATTGTGATGTAGTTAGAAAGAGAGAATCCCTGAGCCTTGTTTTGACATCAGGTTTTCCCTGCTACCCCTAAAAATGACTTTGCCAACAGTGCAGGTTTATTTGCATGTTTTTCTGTGACAACTGGAGTAACCAGGTAGGATAATGTTCATTAAAATGCTTTAAAACAATGTTTATGAGTAATTCACTTCTTTTGAAGGATCAGTAATATAAGGTATTCATCAACAGTTTTTTGCTGAAATTGAAGATGTGTTACATTCCACCTATTGATCATTGGTCAAAAATAACCTTTGCGACTTAAAAACCTGACTTAACATGAAGAATTTCGAATGAGACAGCAAAAATTAGAGACTCTGAACACATCTATCCATCCTGTCTTTAAGGCTCCTTGTGCACAAGATGTGATACTGAGCTTGTTCTTCAGTGCTCACAGCTAATCGACTGCTCTGTCACTCGTGCCTCATCTTCCAGATGTTAACAAGCGGAGTGTTTCTTTTCATTCATTTAAAGTTTGTTGATGTTGCACAATGAGTCCCACTTAAACATGTAAAATATTGATTAGGCCACACGGAGGAGTTTAATAGAAGGATAAGAGATGCATATACACAGGCTTTCCACTGCATTAAAACTTGATACCTGATAAATTTATTAATATAGCTTATGCAATAGCTCCGACTGGGAGTCCTTCCTTATTTTTCCATAATAGTAGCTTCAGGTTTTTGGTCTTTTATTCTGTTGTAATATATAATAATGTTTTATGCAGCTGCCTACATTTTCTCTGAGGAGATGTTGCTTTTTATTGTTTGGAAGGAGCCAGCGTCAGCATGTTTGTAACAGTCATAAGTGAAGCTATAACTTTTTCAACACAGAGGGTTGGTTTTAGTCTTATATGTTTATGTCTAGTCTTATGTTTAAACAGTCATGCTTTTATTAATGTAAAAGCCTAAAGTTATGAGCAAGTAAGGCATAAAAATGCAGAAAATAGATGTAATTATCTCTGGGTGCTAATTGCATCCCGCCGCCCTGACGTTGCTCCTTATACACCATGTCAGGTTTCTTCTGTGATCTGCCTCATGAATCTACACTGTTTAGAGTAGATGATGTTGCCTGTTGAGCGTTGCCTTCTTATCTCCACTTTTCATAAAAACCCATGTAAACAAAAAGAAGAAGTTTCATGTATCTTTCTTCCACTAACAGGGGGGTAAATGTTTTCTCTGCAGCTGCCACTGAGAGCAGATGGAGCTTTCCCAGGCTGTAGATTCTACACATTGCCCTCGATTCGTCTGTCTTAAGCCGACGTTTTCTTCGAGTGTTCTACGGCGTACTTTGTAGTGGCTTGGAAAATGTTCGATTCAGCTCCTTGGCTTGTGGTTGGGGCCTTAATTACTAGTTTCCTCTTCTGGAGCTTCGCAGACAAAATTACAAATTGCTTTGGCTTTACTGGGGGGAGAAGAGGAAAACCCCAAAACAAATGTTACGTTTGCCAGGTTGTCGTTCCTCATAAAATCGTGTGTCTCAAGGGACGCAGGGAAAGATTTGGCATAGGTTGTTTAGTTAAGTAAATTTTTGCACTTGATTATTGATGCACAGAAAATAGCAGAATCCTGCTTTGGTTCAATCAGGTGCAGCTCAGACTTCAGTGTACTGTACATACTGTATGTAAAAGTTTAAGATGCTGCTAGCTCTGGGCTTGCATATTGGGAAGCAGAGTGCAGTTCATCTTAATTTGGTTGACGAATTGAGGCAATTTTGACATTGCTTTCATTCATTATCTAACAAACATCACCAGAATATCATGACCACCTGCTTAACATTGAGTAGGTCCCCTATCGCTGGTTTTTACCATTAAAACAGTGATGTGTGGTGTGTTCTGACACCGTTCTACGTGAACCAGCATTACCCTTTCATCAGTTTGAGCTACAGTAGCTCTTCTATGAGTCAGCCTTTGCTCACCACATGCGTCAGCGAGCCTCGGCCGCTCATGTCGTGAGGTTCACCGGTTATCCTTCCTTGTGCATCAGGAACATCACTGCTGTAGTTTTGGACTTGCTCTGACTCAGTCGTCTAGCCATCACAATTTGGCCCATGTCACGGTAGTTCTAGTTGCAATATCTCGTTGTAGCTCGTTACCTGAACCAATGTTTAGAAAGTGATGACATCAAGTGACGTTTTTCTGCTCCAAAATCTCAGTTTGCATGCAGCTAATCTTATCATCTGATCTACACAGCCATCACTAATAATGTAAAAAGGCACGTGAAAGTGTTGTTATTGTTGTTGTTGGTGCTGTATCAGAGAATGTACTGGGGTACGGAACAATATCACTAACGTGCAAGGGTACTCGGGTACAGAACAATATTACTAATGACAAAGCTGGCCAGTGGGGGAGAGGGAAGGACAGAGCAATCGTATAATCATGTTATAAATCAATTGTGCCTAAAATACAGCATAAAATACGAGGCATTCTCCCGTCTAGACTCGCAGTAAACCGAGCGCAGATTTGGTGAACATCCATCCGGAGTAGTTCCATGCGAGCAAGTGATAGGAAAACAGAATCTGAAACAAATCTTGAATCTGTAGTAAGCTATTTCACTACCTTTTGGACCAAGGAGCGCATCGTGTATCGTACGAGTTCATATTAAAGCAGTGTACATGAGCTTGTGTGGAATTGTGAGTCGATGCCTGGGAAAGTCCTGATTATATCGAGAAGTCCTTCTGCAGTAACTATGGAGCGGTACAGTAACTGACTGTTGCAGAAAGCCTCCGTCTGCATCGCAGTGAAGTTTCATTGTAATTTCTCATGCTGACAGACAAGTCACCATCACTTACACAGAGTCTTTCATGCTGCTAAACCAGAACACAGAGATGTCCACTGTACCGCTTTAGACCCGATGTTAAATTTAGGCCTGTGATTACTGACTGGAAAAAAGTGCAGTGTGTGTGTTTGTGTGTGTGTGTGGTGTGTGATGAAAATATCTTAATGTAGGCTGGTTTCTGACATGTACAGGATTACAGGATAAGTCCAACTGTAAGTGAAAGAGAAAGGGCAAGCATTATATAGACATCTTATTTATAGTGTTAAAGCAGAGAAGTGGAGTTTGGAGCCCACACACACACACACACACACACACACACAGAAGCTTCTCTGCGCTGTCTTTTCCTGTCTGTCCACTCTAGAATGCTCTTGATTGTTGTGTTGGAAAGGTGTGTCTCTTTTATCTGCATATGGCTAGTCTCTCTCTCTCTCTCTCTCTTTCTCTTTTCATGTACCTGAGCAAACAGTGACGTATGACAGTGACATGCTTTTATTACTGCACTGTGGCCCTTTAAATGGAGTGTGTTTGTTTGTTCGCTGGTTTGAGGTGCTTGTGCAAAAGCCCGCGTTTATGGATATGGACACACACACACACACAAACACACACTCACGAAAAGAAAGACACTAAGATTCAGATACAGATACACGCATTCACATAGACACACACACTTACAAAGACCCTGACATACATACAGACACACACACAATTACACAGAGAAACTTTTACATTTCAGCGAATATAGTTTGAGCATTTAGGAACCATGAGACACACACATATCAAACTGCACATATACAGACACTGACACACACACACACATACAGTACAGGCACACATTCACAAAAACCCTGACACACACATATAAAAAAACACAGACACTGACACACATACAGACACACACTCATTCACACAGACACACATACAGACACACGTTCACCAAGACCCTGACACACACAAACACACACACACACATATTCACAAAGACTCTGACAAACATATAAAACACATTCCGACACACACACTCGCAAAGACACTGACACACATACAAACACACACTCTCACTCACACAGACACACATACAGACACACTGACACACTCACAAAGACACTGACACAAATACAAACACACTCTCACTCACACAGACACTGACACACAGAAAAACACTCCCACAAACACATACAGTCACACTCATTTACATATACATACATACACAAAAACTCACTCACTCACACACACACACACACACACACACACACACACACACACACACACACACACACACACACGTGCAGATCATGATGACTGTAGGCTTGAGCTGAAAGCTCCATTGTGGCCTCGGCTGCAGCTGAAGCTTTGTCACTATGCAAATCACACACAGGCCGTTCACGTGCATTTGCAAGCCCTGCCTCAGGATTTGGGCTGCAGATTGTGAGCCACGAACGCATTGTGTCTTACACACTCTCAGCAACAGCTGCTTTTGTGTGCGTGTATGTGTGTGTCATGGGTCTGACAGTGTCACTGAATAAGGTGATAAACTACTGACGAGCTTCAGCCACAAAAAAACTTTCCTGTTAGGGTTGGACGCTTGTAGTCTTTTATCACGGTCACACACCTGTGTGTTTTGAGCTGAATAACATCTGTGTATATTATCACACTTGTTGCTTCTGGAGGCTGGAGATGGTCAGAGTTACATCACTAAAAATGACCGGAAACGGTGGGAGAGTAATCAACCTTGGTGTGTTTACGTCTTTACTCTAGTTCCTCCTGTCAGTTTAATGAATATCGCTATCACACAGACACGCTCAAGGGCAGCACAGTAATAACCTCGTAATAGAGACTGAGTTTAAATGTATTTCCGAGCATGTGGAAAATAGCAGCACGTGGGCTGGGTTTCTCCGGGCGAGGACAGGATATATTGTCTCACACAGGTACGGTGCAGGGAAGTTTTTATTTGCATGTCATCTAGCATGTTAGCAAGCTCCACTCTAGAGCTCTCTGACTCTCCCAAGGCCCAAGGGGGATGGGGTTTGAACTCATGACCTTCACGACTGCACCAGTGGACTCCCCAGTCACCACAGTAAAACACTACAGAAAGGTACTCAGTGGGAATTTACCCAGTAGTGGACTGACTTCATGGGGTCAGGTTTCAAGGTTACAAGTCATAAAACCCTCCACTGAGCATGTTTTACTGAAGCGGACACACTCGGGCCGCTCACATGTTTGGGGGAAACTCTTGTGTTTCAGAGCAGGAGCGTAAATAACAGACAGACGCTCCCTTTTTTTTTTCACTCACGCGCGTTTGGAATCTGCTTAATCCTGGCTGGGAGACGGGAAGACGATAAGCCTGGACGATGCGTCAGGGAGAATAGTTTTTGTTTTAAAATCTGTTTCTATGAGCCGTCGTGATATCCACCCGGCAGTGACCATCAGAGTCATTTTAAACCAATAACACAGTTTCATTCTACACATCTAATAGCTTGTATTGTAGTGAAATGACAAATTTAGTACTGGATGTTATTGTCATGATGTCATATCACATTTAAGAACCCGTGATAAAAGTTTCATTTTGTTATAATTCATTATGAAGCATTCTTATTGTACATTAGCTATTTATAATTCATCCATCTGACTGAAATCATTCTGATTAGAGATTCCAGCGTCACTGGTTACGTGGATACTGATCCGATAAGATGCGCGTTTAGAGTTTAATCGGAGGTTCTGTTCCCTGTGAAGCGTCTAATCTGCTGGAAATATAATAACAGAAGAAGAAAACACAGATGTTTTCCCAACTTTACATCTTTTCCTGATAAATCTTGCCTCCCACATTGATCGATTACAATAATACTGTCTCATCTATGATTGGTTAAATGCTTTACTACATATGAAATGTGAGCCTATCAGAGCCTCTTCCTCAGGGGTTGAAAGTAAAGTTTTTCTCGTAGAGGTTACTGATCAGGAATGGAAGCAAAAGTTCCCTTCTAGTCAAGTAATGTTACCTCCATATGGGGCAAACATGCGCAGAATGAGTATTCTTATTCCAACATAGAGAACAAATCAGTTCAAGGGTTTATTCCAAGTGAAAAATGAATTCCAATCATGCCAGAGTTGGTCAGACTATTTCGACTGAAGTGGTCACATTGTGCATTTTTATTAATTAATTAAGGCTAATCCGATTTTTTATGGAATATTAGGGTCTATGAAAACGAAGCTGTTGTTACATGACCTGAAAGTGAGCCGAACATAATCCCATTAATGTGATTTTCGGAGCACATAATGCTTACGCCTGGTGTAGTATTGTTCTGCTCTCAGTAAAATAAAGTTACCTTAACAAAAATACTTGTTCTGAAAAGATCACAAGTGTTCAACATGCCTCTTCAAGCTCTTCAGGCTCGGGGAGTATTTGTGCCTCCCAGACACTCCGCACTCAAAGTGGCGTAGCCTGAAGCGTCTGTCGTTAGATCATTAGAGGCGCAGTAGGGGCACGTCTGCGGCTGTCTCAAACAAACTGCCTTAGACAAGAGCGAGCCCCCGAGCTCCTACTGCACTTTTCACTCTCTCTCCCACGCTGCGTCTCTTCGTCCGATCAGCGCGGCACTGCCTGCTCTTTTGATCAAGAGTAACAGCAATCCTCATTACTAGTGGGTTTAGAAACCATATCTCAGAAATGTCATTAACTTTTTAACACTTGATCTGCTGCTGTCGTTTAACTTCATCCACTTTTCCCAGCGTACTCAAGCTTTCTTTTCACAAGGCGGGCAGATGTGCACTCCATTAAGACTCTTTAGGTGTTTCTGCTACACTGGGTTTCAGCTTTCTGTGTGAAAGGGCAGGGTCACTGTGCTGCTTTGTTTGCTGGTGGAAATCAGCTGGACACAGAAGACTGGTGTAGAAAGGGTCACCGTTTTTTAATGCAAGGCTCAGTGGAACACCAGGTTCGGTGTGGAAGTGTGACAGAATTTGCCTTTTTAAATTTCAGCGCATACAGTTTGAGCATTTAGGAACCATGAGGCACAGATCAAGCTTTTCGAGCAGACAATGCAGTAAACCTTGGCCTGTTCTCGGACTTCTTACCTTGGTGTAAAAGAGCATTGTTAGCGCACACCATCAACCGATCAAACCCAATCATATACCCAAACATCCATATTAGTCTCTCACTTGGAGATTCTCAACCAGCTGCTTAGTCAGCACCTAAAATTCCTCCTACTTCCCCGGGTTACACATTCTCTGAAACCAGATTAAGTGCTGTGACGTGTTGAGCTGCTCTGCAGAAGAGCTCTGTGTCCACGAGAGAGAGATCAACGATGTTCATTCATTTACAAAGTTATGAAAAGAACGAGCCTTTTTATCACATACCCATGACAGCGCAGTGAAATACTTTTCCTCACATATCTCAGCTTCATAGGAAGCTGGGGTCAGAGCGCAGGGTCAGGCAGGATGCAGTACCCCTGGAGCACAGAGGGATAAGGCCTTAACTCAAGGGCTCAGCAGTGGCAGCTTGTTGGTGTTGAGGCTTGAAACCCCCAATGTCCTGATCAGTAACCAAAACCTTAACTTTTTGAGCAATCAATCAACAACATGTTATGCGAGAGTTTTTTCTTGGAAAACTCCAGTGTTAATAAGAATAGTATTAAAGACTAGTAGTCTAAGCATATATCAACCTGCTGTGCTTTACCCAGCTTCAATGACTACATCTGCTTGAGCTTGGTAATATCAAGGCTTTTAAATCAGGTAATTTCCATTGCTTGGGTCACAGGGATTAGTATTAGTGTTTCTCCTTATAAAACCAAGACTCTTATGTCTAGAGTCCCCTAACAGCTCCCCATGGTAGCGGCAGAAAATAACAGCTCCTGGTCAGTTTTATTGTTTTCCCTTTCGCTATATATGTTCCAGTAATGAAGAATCCAGGCTGTAGTCAGTACTCCTGCTTTACGCTCAGGACGACGACCACATGTTCCATTCTTCTCGACATCTGAGAGGCCAGAGACCACATAGAAAGACCACACCATAAATACTGTGTGTGTGTGTGTGTGTGTGTGTGTGGTTTTGAAATGATGCAACGACTGATCCAGACTCATAAACTCAGAAATACACAATGTGTTTCATCTTCTTCCCCTTCATACTGCACCTTTGATCCTTTTTTTTCTTTTTATCTTATCTCTTTGGTTATAAACCACGGTTTTGCTTTCACTCTCAGTTTAGGCTATTTGTCATCCATTTTATGTCCCTCAAAAGCCCCTTTCATACAGCCTGTTCATGGGGAGATGGTGAGGTATATGATCCTGTTGTCCTCCAGGTAGAGTGCTGTGTTTAGTCAGTGTGTTTGGTCAGTGACACGGCTAGCAAAAGCACCTCAGCACTTGTTTCACTTGCTGTTATTGTATGGAAAGCACCAGTATGTGTTATACTTATGCTAGATGCTGTTGTGTGATTTGCCATGCCGCTTTTGAATCCACTACCCTGGCATGCAACTTAGAAGCAAACACTGTGGTAGGATCGGTGGGTTCAAAGTTACTTGATTTAAATCAATGTCAGCAGAAACCTTTTTTCCCCTATACACATATACACATGCATAAGCACACCGTACATTAAACTTCACTTTAATATGTAACCGTTTTTTAAAAGCCTCCACCAGGAGCACACATATATCATGATTTATGAAAAAAGTTTTTAAAAGTCTAGAACCCAACATTGAACGTTTAGTTTACTGGCTTGGGGCTTGCTTCTCTACTTTCAGAGAGTAGGTCTGAATCAAACTCTCAATCAAATGTTTAGTCTTAGTTTTAGTCAATGTCAGAAGCTTTACCAACACACCAACAAGTTGTTCTTGTTCCATACCAGAATTGTTACATCTGTTCACTGCCTAGTGTCAGCATTTTATAATGTTTAAATCCCACTTTTTGTGCTTGTCTCTTCTGCAGTTGAGGGCATGAACTCTTTGTTTGTACCTTGTATTTTTAGCTGTGCACTTTACACATTGCATACGTCATAGCACACACAGTTCAATTCAGCATTAATCAAAATACAGTCTCATTGTGATTTGTTTCTTCAAGTGCACAACTAAATGTTTACACTTGATCACTGCACTACAAAAGTATACCACTGTAGGTGCAACTCTAGATTTAACACTTCCCTATCTACAGCTGTGTTATTTATAATCAGTTATGCAATTGTTGGCCAGTTCAGTTTATTGATTCGATAGTTCAGTTTTCGATACAGAATCAATTCATAATGTTATATGATTTAACCTTTCTTGTTTACAAAGTTTAAAAGATCCAGAATCGACAAATTACTTAAAAACACAGCACAGCACAACTGTCAACATCCTCCGCAAATACTCATGTTTTGCAAGAGTATAGCTTCTTCTCCTTTGTCTTCCTCTGAGTTTATGGCCCATTGGTACGTCATCACCACTTACTGGACTAGAGTGTAGAGAGTGTAGGGTGTAGAATGTCAGGTAAAAAGTTTTTTCTGTGCTTATTAGATAGTTTTAGTAGTTTGTAATTTTTTAAAACATGCCAGGAAATATAGATATGTATAGCTGCTGGAGACAAATCAGACAATAAACATTATCACTATTGAAGCAAATCACAACAGCCAAACATGTAATGGATTCAAATTAGTCTACTCACTAGTCACAGCTTCAATCTCATTACTGGTAGCGTACTTGTTTAGCATTATACTTCTAAAAGACTGCCTTTTCTCACACAGCCAGTAAAAATAACACACTCCAGTGACGTGTCTGAGAATGTCGCTCCATGTTAACATGCCCCAGATGCACAGGCTTTTTATTTTAAATTGACACTCTGTGCTGGTGTCAGTTGCTCATAAGCAAATTAGACATAATCTTTGGCCCTTGGTTCCATCCTGATTAATCTCAGCATACCATGTCGGGAAAACGAGGAGTGTGAGGCCGTAATCCCCCTATTTCACCTATGCGGTTTGACTCGCGGTGAGATGCGGTGTTAGGCACCGTGAGCCACTCGATTGCCCGCCATCATTCCGCACGGTCCGAAAGCATCCGCAAGAACATGTTTAATTTTTTGCATGGAAAGATGAAAAGTAATCACACCGCCAAAAACTTGTGGTGAATCATGATGAACCATACGGCCACCGCGTGAAACCGCGTAGGAGAGATAGGGGTATAAGAAAAGTGGCTCAAAAAAAAACTCAGCTCAAACCAGATGACCTTTTCTACAAATCTACTCAGCAGTTTGAAAGACTTGGTGATGGTTATGATCACATTACTTACGCAGTCATGTTCCATGAATCATAGATTTTTACAGTGTGGACAAAAGCACAATCAAAAACTCGGCCCAAAGGCCAAGGTCAGTACTACGCTAGGCTGGGGTTGTTGTGCTGACACATACACATTCCTGTCCGTTTATTTCCAGCACTTTCCCTTTCCTGTTATGTGTTTTCCAGCCGCTTGAGCTGTCAGGGTTCGACCCTGGGTAGTTCTTTGTTTCGCTGAGGGTTTGTTGGTAGTCCCTAGTGGAGTGTGCTGCTTTGGTATACATGTTTCCAGATTCGAGTAGCGCACCAGGAGCCCGATATCTGCTGCCTGACCAGGCTTCATCCTTCCTGCTTTTCATGGGCATGTGAGAGAGTCTGTCCCTCCAAAGCTACAACGTGGTGATTAGCGATGTTTTCCTCTCGGTACATTCAGCAAGTCTGGAAGTATTTCTATAACCAGCTTCCTCCACGCAAAGTTGTGTCATTTAGCCTCTGCTCTATCACGCCTCATTTAAAACCATGCACACACCATGTGCTGTGCCTCTTTTTCCTCCGTAGGCATTTTTCCATCTTAATGTCAGTCAAATTTTCTGCTGCTGTTCACGGTCCCACATGGATGCCCTCAAGCCGTACACTTCCAAAAACATTTTATGTGGAAAACTCATTCTTGCTTCCGGGGATCATCTCATCTGGAGCCTGCTGCTTTGATTCCATGCCATCCTGAACATCCTTTCAACAGATGAAACATTGTTTGTCTTTACTCACAAACCACTCCACAGCTGTATACGTTCAAGATCCATAATCCCATTGACCCTAATCTTGTGTCATTTAGATGAGGACTGGTTTCTTTTTGAGTCTGGTTCATCTCAAGGTTTCTTCCTCCTGATGTCTTGCGGAGTTTTTCTTTTCTACAGTTGCCTTAGGCTTATTAGAGATCTAAACCAACCTAGATTCAAAGTTCTGTGAAGCTGTTAATAAAAAGTACGTCATCAAAAAGTGTTTGATCTTTTTTGAAATTATAAATGTATCCAAGTCACCTAGCCCATAAAAGGCAAGTTTCAATGTTTTTCTTTGATTCTTTTTTTTCTCTGATTTCCTGATTCTGTGGTGAAAAAGTAAGAAAAGTACTTAATTTGTGGGAAAAGTATTTACTGAAGGGTAAAAGCCTCTTGCTTTAATTTTAGTCGGAGGCTCTAAGAAGTTAATCACCGTGAAATATCACCTCAAGTTAATCACCAAGAAATATCACCGCAGCAGACACAATCCAAAGGCAAGCCTGAAATAAGCCGAGTAGAAAGCGCTGACAAAATAGAAACCTTCACCCTCTGTATTAACCTTTAACCTCAAAGAACAAGGATCCGCACATCGCTTCCTGTGAGAAACCCAAGCAAGTCCTTAGTGTGCAAGTCTGCATGACAATCGCAACCATTGTCTGTGCTCAGGTGAGTGGCTAGCACAGACCCTAACACATGGCATGGCTTTCATCGCAGTTGATCTAAGATTACCCGTGCCTTGCATCTAACCGCAGTAATAATAGCTTGTTCATGCTAAACTGTCTGGAAACACAAAACAAACAGCCGTTATGATTTGTGATTAATTCCTTTGTGGGAAAAATGCAGCGGTTGTAGATGAGCTGAAGTCTCTGCACACTGTTTTAATTGTATACAGTGTGTGTATGATTTGTAAGTAATTGCATGATGTGCTTAGGTGGATTAATAATACAAAACACTTAACAGTCGTAGGGTTTCTGTTGATCGCACACCTTCATTTCCGGATGAACCAATTTAGTACTTAGAGCTGTTCATTAAAAAAAACAACAACAATAATTAGTCGAATTTGTATGTGGTATTATGTGCTTTTGGCTTTACATTGCCGTCAAACTTAATAAACCAGTTTGTGAGGAAGGTGGTTTAATGTGTTTATTGTTTTTGGCAGGCTTCTTTAGAAATGCTCAACTCTGACTACCGGGGTTTGTTTCTAAAGGCCACGTCCATGTAAATTACACATCAGGTTTAAGGTTGCTCACAAAGTATTGAGAGTGGAGCCAGTGTGAGGCCATTCACGATGAGGCAGTGTGTGTGTGCATGCGAGTTTTTTTGACAGTGTTTGTATTCTGGGTCTTGTTACTAGTGTAAATATTATTAGAAGTTAGTATTGATATTGAATTCTAGTTTTAGTTTCTGTTTGTTGTTAGTAATGTTAGTATTATTAGTATTAATTAGTAGTTATTGTCACTGTAACTCCTATTAGCATTGTGTGGTATTGTAAGTTGTATTGTAAGTATTGTGGTTATTGTTTAATGTTAGTACCGTTAGTAATGTTTGTATTTCGTATTGAAATTATTGTTAGCTTTGTTAGTAGTGTAGTTATTGCAAGTACAGTAGTGATTTTTTTGTGTTTCCTATTGGTGGCGTTAGCAATGTTAGTACTGTTAGTATTGTAGTTACTGTTTAATGTTGCTACTGTTATGTAATGTTAGTATTTTACATTGTAGTTATTGTTAGTAGTGTTGCCAGTGCTAGCAGTGTTAGCATTGTTATTGCAAGTACTGCAGTGATTGTTAGTGTTACTTTTATTGTTAGTAAGGTTATTATTGTTAGTTATTGTTAGTGTTACTGTGATTAGAAGTGTTAGCTATAAGCTATAAGTTGGTTGTATTGTTACTATTGTTAGTACTGTTAGTATTGTAGTATTATAAGGCGGTAAAGAGAACTGAGAAGATTCTTTTCAGAAGAAAAACTGAATTTTTTTTAAGTGTATTTACTGTTAACACAGAATATAAATAAGGGAGAGCGTGTTGTCTGTGATAACATTGGTGAGAATGTTGTGGTGAGAGTGAATGTTGTCAGGGTGAATGTTGGTGAATGTTGTGGGCGAGAATGTTGTTGATGAGATCGTTGTCGGCCAGCAATCAGTGCAAATGATGTCAGTGAGAATGTTGATGAAAATGTTAGTGATGTAGAAGAGTATGTCAGTGAGAATGATGTCGGATGTAGCGTCAGTGTGTTAGAAATGAAATGAGAAACAAAGAAATATGTTTTGTTTCTTCTAAAGCGTTTTGTTCCGCTGTTGTTTCTCATTCTGTTCCAGTTTTGTTTCCCACATAATGTATAAATCTAGTCTCTTTGTGTGTTTGTGTGTGTCTATGTGTGTATACAAGCTTATGAGAAACCCACTCAGCACACACATGCAACTGAGAGTGGAGCTCACAGGGGTTCTCTGCTAGATCGCTCAGTAGAAAATGTCAGGTTGCTGAGCGCTCTCACCAAAGCTCACACAAAACATCATATGTGTGTATAGCGCAAACACAGCAAAGCACCTTTCTGTTCAGTTTTCTCAGTTCTGGACAGTAAGCCCTAAAAACAAGAACATAGCAACAGGACCCTGTTTTTCTGGAGTCCTGGGGCAGACGGAGGGCAACAAGGAACTAGAGATCACAATAATATACAGGGAGAACAGGGCTCAGGTGTGCCACAAATAGTCCTTATACCTGGAACACGTTCCCTATACACCACAGACCCACACCTGCTACACCGTGACTACTACACTGACAATAAGCAGATACAATGCGATTGTGAATAAACAGGATGTGTTGATTCATTCCAGTTCCACATGTAGTAAAATGTTGCGCCATTGCCATCAAAACACTACGCAGTTTTATGATCAAGAGACTTGAAAATAATACACTATATAATATATAAGTATAAAACTGCAGAGCATGTTTTGGCGGATGTGAGCTGCGTGACAGAGGTGAGTTAGATGAGCTGGATATAGAACAATGATCAAAATGAAAACTGTTAATTAACTTAGAAAAAAGAAAACATTTGGGCTTTAATTGACTTTGCTCTCCTCTTAAAGATAAGGTGTGTGTGTGTGTGTGTGTGTGTGTGTGTGTGTGTGTGTCTGAGGTTAATGTTTTACTATTTGTTTGCGTAGGTAAATCATCTCCAGTCTAGACCAGGAGTCGCCTCAGGGTCCCGTGTCGCTATGGAGTATATTTCTGCTAAGTTAAACCTGCATTAAATAAAGCCTGCGCCAGACCTGCGCTCAGAAACAGCCCCACCGTTAAACATAACGTAGGCACATCGCCTTCCAGTATAACCCGCATTTGGAAAAATTCCTCATTTTCCTCTGCTGTACACACCGCTGTGGTTTCTAGCTGATTTGTAGATTTCTTGGTTTCTTGTTCCTTCTGTTTTTTCCACTCACGCTCATGTTATTCCGGGGACGACGAACTCCAGAGGAAACTTTGGAATTAAAACAGAACAGCGCACAAGACGCTCGTAACCCTGCAGCCAGGAATCACTAAACACTTTGGCAGATTCAGGGCTGGCGCTAAATCCTGGTGTATTTCTTTTTTTTCTTCTTCTTTCTTTCTTTCTTTCTTAGCGTCTCTTGTCTGACCCCTGCGTAAGGCCACGGCATCGTAATTACGAAGACAAATGGCCTCATTTGAAGAGACAAACTTTTTGTCCTACAATTACATGATCCACTGCTCTTTAGCTCTTTAGCTTCTCCTCTGCTGTTTAGTTCAGCCTCTTACAGTGAAGAAAATTAGAAAAGATAAAGCATCTGTCTCTCTCCTTCTCTCTGTTTCTATCATTTACTTGGTCACACTTTAACCGGTGTGATGACCCTGATGCTCCCTGACGCCATCCTTACAAAAGGTCCCTTGAGAACCCTATACAAATTATGCTGCTGAGCTTGGGAGCTAGGATCCCTGGGTAATGTTTAGCCCCTGCAAGAACAGTGTCTCGGGGTGAAGTCAGCGTATTTAAAGCTACAGTGTATAGGGATTTTTTTTCTTTTTTTTTTCAAAAAACAAGATTTTTGAGTCAGGGTAAAAGATGACTCATGCTGTTTTAGCATTATTCCTGACCATTTAAGGCGTCTTTGTTCTCTCTTCTGCTGGAAAGTTACTGTACGATACACAGCGTGGGCAAAAAAAAAAAAAAGTCGCCATTTCAGAAGGGTCAAATTGGCCTGCATCAAGCAAAGAAAACAGCTAAGGATATTTGAAATTACTGTACTGCCTCTGGGTTAAGAAATCCTCAAAACATTTTCAAAACCTAGAAGTATAGTCCTGAACCGTCAGCTTTGTGGAAGAAATGTGGAATGGAATGGAATGAATGAATGAATTAATTAATGAATGGAGATCATTTAAACTAATATGTGAAGTTGCATGATATACAATCGACAGTAATAGCCATAGCTATGTTTATCAGTGAAGGTAAGGGCATTTTCATACACACACAATTCAATGAGAACTCTCAGAATTGGGACACAACAGCTGCGTGGTAATAAGAAAACCACTTGTTAATGAAACTAATCACAAAAATATGCTTCAGTTTGCTAGGGAGTATTATGATTGGACGTCGCATTAATGGAAAAAGGTCATGTGGTTTGATGAGTTCAGATTGAGCCTATTATAGAGCAATGGTGTCCTCTGTACAAGCACTGTACAAGCCACAAGCCTCCAGAAGCAGCGTTAGTTAGTTCTGGTGTTGTTTCAGTTGGTCAGGTCCAGGCTCAGCAATGTTATGTGGCAATAATTTTTTTTTTTTGTAATCAAAAGTTGTAATCAAAATTGCTGTAACCAAAGCTAAATGCGATTTAATTAAATCTTAGTGTGTGTGACTGTTTTTTGTTTTTTGGTAAGACAGTATAGATGAGGTAGTAGTTAGCACTGTCGCCTTGCACCTCCAGGGTCCAGGTTCGATTCCCGTCTCTCCCCATGTTCTCACCGTGCTTGGTGGGTTTCCTCAGGTTTCGTCTCACAACACATGTAGGTTAGGTTAATTGGTGTTCCCAAATTGGCCGTAATGTGTGAATGAGTGTGTGTATGTGTGTGTATAGAATAAAATCACTGTCAAAAATAATCGAGCGTAAAAAAAGATTTGTGTGTAATTCTGCGTTTTGTCCGAGCTGGATTCCAAAATCGACGTCCACGACAGGTTACAGATACGATATTTAGTGTGTTTGTTACAGTACAACTCTGAAATATACGTCGAATCTGACCGTTTACAGGCACAAAACTTGTTTTTACAACTCCTCTGTTACACGGACGAATTGAGAAATTACACCCATGAATGTAGTGTGTTAAACCGCTGTCAAAAATACGTCATCAAGTCCACATGCACAGGCATTATTATCCGAAGGAGGAGGAATCGATACGGCGCATGCGCCCTGTCGCCATTTTAAACTCCTAAAATCTTACCTGCTATAGTTAAAACATCTCTGTAATTTTACTTCTCTTAAACATGTACGAATCTGTGAAAAAAAAGAAAACTTACCTAAGACGATGAGAGAGCGCTCGGCTGCTGATATGCCATTTTGGCGCCGGTGGTTTAAAACGGTGGACGAATCGATCCTTCTTCCCTTGGATATTAATGCCTGTGCATGTGGCCTTGATGACGTATTTTTGACAGCGGTCTAACACGAGTTTTGTGTCTGTAAGCGGTCAGAGTCGTATATTTCAGAGTTGTGGCCGTAGATTTTGGAATCCAACTCGGACAAAACACAGAATTACACACAAATCTTTTTTTACGCACGATTATTTTTGACAGTGATTTTATTCCATATGTGTGCACTGCGATGGATTGGCACCCTATCCAGGGTGTACCCTGCCTTTAGCCCTAAGTCTCCTGGGATAGCCTCCAGCCCCCCCCCCCCCTGAATACATGACTAAGCGGTATAGATGATGAGTGAGTGAGTATAGATGAGAGTAAACTGTTTCATGCCTTTTGTGTAGTTTTTATTATTGTGAAACTCAGTGAAATTGTTTTATCAAAAGAGAAAATGGCAGCAGGTTAATGAAAGACTCATATCCTTATTGTTGTATCCTGTATATCAAAGTCTGTTTGGGACACAGCCTTGTATTCTCTTCGTACTTTGAGGTGACTCAGTGGCTAACGCCGTCTCCTCTCACCATCACGGTTGAGGTTTTGAATCTCGCCTCTGGTCCATATACGTGCAGTCTGTATGTCTTCCGTGTGCTTGGTGGTTTTCCTCCGGATACTCCGGTTTCCTCCCACAGGTCATAGACACACAGAGTGTCGAGCCTCTTGGGATGGGCTAAAGACCCTTACAACGCTATAATAAGCAGTATAGGAAACGAATGAATGTTATTCAGCACAGCCCATGTCACGAAAAAATTCTTTGCATTGTTCTTCCCGTGTGGGACGATGTTTCAAAGCATGACTGTTTACTACACATTTCTGGCACACTGACTAGTTAGTACTGTAGGTGTGTAACGGTACACATTTTCAAATTCATACCATTAGTTACAGAATGGTTAGTTTGGTGTGCGTTCCGAGTTTTAACTAGTGCTCTGGGTTTTTCTATTAATCTGGTTTATTCAGGTTAATGGAAGAGGCAGCTCGTCACTGAGGACCTGTGGCGAATAAATTCAAATGTCGCTTCAGAGATCAAATTTGAAATTAGTACAGGTTTGAAAAGTCAGACGAAGATGACTTTATTTCAAATATAATTCAGCATTCTACCCTAAGCATTAACTTCTCATCCAGAATTACACAATTTCTGACTTTGGCAGGAGAAGTGGGAAACTGGATGTTCAGGTTTTGATGAGTGACGTATATTTTCCTTTAAAAAACTCGGTGTTTCAGAGAAAACAAATAAATATGTTTATATGTTGATGAATCTGAAGAAGTTTTTTGTCTAGGTAAGAAGTTTTATTTTGTTTATTTCTGATGCTGTTGAAAGCCATGTGGACTTTAAGTCACTCTGTAAGCAGGGAAGATTCAGATTTGATAATAATAACCTCAGGTTATACCCCTGTTACAGTGGTATTTTATATGATGAAAGACATTCGTCGCATTTATTCTGTCAAAAAGAAGGGTTTACTGAGTTGTGCAAAAATAGTAACAGCACGTCACCGGTAGCCGATAACGTTTTTGCTAAATATTCCTTATTTAAAAGAATCAATGTTTGCTTTATTGGCTATATATAGTGCTTGTTAGAGAACTTACCACCTACTGTATATACCTAGATTCAGGTCTTGTTTTGTTTTTAAGGAAAGACAGATATGTGCCATTTTGTGCATCCCTTGTGTGTTCAGATAATTATGGCCAGTTTGACATACTGTTGGTACAGGACTATATGTTAAATCCATAATAATTTTTAAAAAATCATGAAAATGTTTCAAAACATTGATTCACATGAACTGTACATTTGTGTAACATTACAACCCTACTAGTTTGCAGCCATATTTAATATCTTTACTTTAATAAATTACGCATATAGTTTAAAGTGCTAATTTAACATCAGTCTTATGCTGCCTTTAGGAAACACGTTCTCAGTTTTGATGCCGCAGTATCCGTAGTGTTCAGAGCATTCCTGGCCCACGAGCAGTGTGGATTGTGTCTGTGTGTGTGTAGGGAACAACTAGGCAGAAAGAGCCCTTTAAAGCCACAAGCCCTCTGTGTCTCATTGTCCCACGCACACCCCCTCCTTCCTCCTCATGAGCAATCTTTCCAGGTAAATTGATTCCCTATGCAAAGGTCACAGGATAGAACAGATGCATGGTTAATGTTAACAACAGGTGTGCTTCCTCTCGTTTTCCCCAGCATGATCACAGACAGAGGGGGGAAACGCAGAGGATCGTGTTACTTCTCGTCAGTTACATGAGAGTGGGTTTTCAGTTTAGATGATCAGAGCAATAAGATATAAGTGTAGTGTGTTTTACAGTTCTGTTGTAATTTCTCTATCTCTCTTTCTCTTTTTCTCTCTCTCTCTCTCTCTCTCTCTCTCTGTCTGTCTAATTAATATTTATAATGTCACAGGTGCACTCGTCCAGGTGTATTGTGTAAGAAAATTCACGTTTGAGCAAAAAGACCTGTCGCATGTGTCTTCGGGTAAAGACTCTAATAATAGTTAGCGTCTGCTTACATAAGGAACAAAAACACAACGCTGTTGTCGGAAACGAATCATTGACGCAGTAGTGTCATGTGTCATGTTTCCATTAAAACATATCCTGGAGTATTTAAATTTTCCTTGTCCTCAAACATTTTTTCAACGATTATGATTTTTATTAACTAAAGAGCGGCATATTAAACTTATTATTCATTTATAATTACATGTAATGTTGCACAGGCTCATGTATGACGTTAGTTCCTGTTATCGTAATGTTATAGCCGCAGCTTGTCGTGTTTCAGAGAAACGTGAAAGCCCTCTGTCCTGAACGAGAAACTGTGAAGGAGGACTCCAGTGATACGGGTGAATGATTGTGGAACTCCAAAGCCAAACAAACACACCTCTCCCCAGCAGTCCTGCTTCAGAAAGTCCCACCACACAACTTCATGCGCATGTATTGCTAAGACCAGCTAGTTAGCTGACCAGTATATACGTAAAACATCATCGACCATCGAACGCCTTGCTTGTGTTGCTAGTCTTGTGTGGAGCGGTCTGCGCCACTTTCTTTGTTTCCAAGTTACAGTTGAGTCCACACACACAACAGCACACTCTGAGAAGATGATTTTAAAAAAGCATCTTGGATTAGAATCACTGATGTCTCCTTTAAAACTTACTGTTACAGTGTAGTGTAGAACAGTGGTTATGGTGTTGGACTATGGTTCAGAAGATCACAGGTTCAAACCCCACAACCACCGAGTTGCCACTGTCGTACTCTTGATCAAGGCTGCTAACTCGCAACTGCTTAGATGTATAATGAGATAAAGAAAAAAATGGAAAAGTTGCTCTGGATAAGGAATACACTGCCATACAAGTCTTTGTTACTATATAGACAGGCAGTTAATAGAAACTTTATGAGAGCTGTGCTATTATAGGAATAAAACATTAATTTCAAAGAAGGATTGGACTGTAATAAGCATCTTATCGCATTTTATCACTTTCAGCATCCGCCACATGGCCTAATGGAGAACCTCGACCGCGTGTGCACTAGAGCACCTTATCAGCCTGCTTTGTTGTGGATAAATACGCAGGTCAGGAATAGTAATATAGAGGTGTTGCAGTGTGAAGGTTAAAATGTTATGCGAGCGATAGCAGTGTTAGCTTTCACTACTGATGGTGTTGTTGCTCATCTCTAGGAAACACACAACACTCAACTGCTCTGATCTGTTTTCCAGATAGACACTGATATTTTTGGATCCATGTAGAAGGTCTCAGAGAGAGTATCTTATTGTGTGTGTGTGTGTGTGTGTGTGTGTGTGTGTGTGTGTGTGTGTGTGTGTGTGTGTGTGTGTGTGTGTGTGTTTGAGAGAGAGAGAGAAGTGGTTTGTCAGGTTGGAACATTTGCTTGATGATTCTGAGATGTCTTCTCAGCACATTCTGTTTTTTTTTTTTAGACTCCAATGCCGTGGTAACAATCACATGAATCCTCGTTTCTCTGTGTCCAATCCAAGTCGTGCTTCTTTCCAGACTGCTAGAGAGACGGTCATAAGTCGCTCGTAAACCGAACGGCTATTTTAGGTGAACGTTGTACTGTATATGAGCCTTTTGTGTTGGAGATGTAAGCAGTGTCTTGACTCTTGCAAAGTAGTTAAATTTTTTTCTGCAAAAGATGTACATTAGCATGAACGCTGAGTTGTGCGTTTGACTTTCAGCAGTCTGGATGCGGCAGTGTGAATCGTGATAACTGGAAATGAATCTTCCCTACAAAGTGCATTTGTAATGACTTGTTGGTTTCATTCTAATTTGAATAGTTCTTACAAGACGCAGTAGTAAGTAATGTTATTTTCTTCATGAAAACGATCAAACACTTTATCCGCTTTAGAAAAACAACAGGGAGGATTTTAGGAGTCGACTCTGTTCTTCGTAAGCAAAATGATCTGTCTCAAAGAAAAGAAAAGAAATTCACATCACTACAGGGTCAAGGAGGTGCACCAGTTTTTTTTCCCCCTACAAATTATAATTGACAGCATATCCAAACGCTTTTATAACTTTAATGATTTTTATGTGGTTATAATAAAACATATAACTCCACAAGGTTCCAAAACCAATTTAATAAAGTGAAATAAATCAAATAAAAGCAAACTAAAAATCAACAAGAAGGGGGGAAGGCTATCATGTGCTTCTTCCAAAGCACGAGCTTTCATGAACTGCTGCCCAGGAATCGTTAGGTGCGGTAATAAAGCACAGACGGCTATGATTGTCTAGTACAATCGCCATGATCTACGGATGACAGCGCGAATGCGTTTTGTTGCTCCACTCG
Organism: Clarias magur; assembly: GCA_013621035.1. Taxonomy (NCBI): domain Eukaryota; kingdom Metazoa; phylum Chordata; class Actinopteri; order Siluriformes; family Clariidae; genus Clarias; species Clarias magur. Next base: position 1,057,124 of record QNUK01000008.1, read on the forward strand.
AAAGCGTGTGCATGATCTGCACACTCGCAGTTACTGGCCGAACGATCGGTGCATCTCCACAGGGTATCATGAGAGCTGGAGAGTGCAGAGAAGTGATTGATGAAATTCAGTCTCCACAGAAGTGTCATGAGGTGTCACTAGGCCCACCATAAAAAAATGTAAAAATCCTTCCTAATTTCACACCAGACGCAATTGCTTCATACCGCGCCCAGGTACGATTGCTCCACCCTCCCCTTTCCACTGCGGGCCAGCTTAGTAAATACGTAGTAGTTTAGTAATATGGTCCCAAACCCGAGTACACTTCCCCATTTATACTCTTTAAGTCTTAGTCTTAGAATAAATGTTCCTGTTATTATCATGTTCAGTCAATCTTATCCTATTTTTCCTTAGTCGACTAAACGTTTGGGCATTTTAGTCTAGTTTTAGATGAAAATGTAACATTTTAACAATAAGATTATTATTAATTAACCCAATCTAGTCAATCCAGTCAAGCCAAAACCCTTTTTAGTTTAAAAAATAAATAAATTATGTTTTTAGCTAATTATATTTATTTTTAACCATCACAACAACTGCTGCATGTCCAATACTCCTACAAAATAATAGGAGCAGTATGGTCAATACAGTGCTTTTTTTTAATGAATTTACACACTTGGACTGTTGTAATGATAAGTACTATGGGCATATTAGCTTAATGTGTTTGGCAAGGTTTAGCTATAAAATAAAATAATAATAATAATAATAATAATAATAAAACATCACATGTAACATCACCTCATTACCACAACAAGGTATTAAACCTACCTTGAGATTTTTATGGTATGCCTCGATACGTCTCTTCAGGTTTGTGTTTCCCCTCCATTATTACTACACATCGGCTTTGTTTCTTCGGTGCAATATAAAGGTAATTGGGCTCTTCTCGTTGGCCTGAGTAATACTGCTGAAGAGTTATAGATCACTGAGGATGTAACATACGCACAGCACGCCATGACGCGGGAACACTGTATTACAGTGGATTGTGTCGAAAATGTTGACGAAAATAGAGACAGATGTTTTATTAGTTTTAATTTTTTTAACTACTTTTTAGTCTCGTCTTTTTTCGTCAACGATATCGCATGCTGATTTCGACATCCGTGACGTTTCGTCATTGTCTTGTCTTAGTCACAGGAAAAAGGGTCGTCAACGAATATTTTCCGTCATTATTTTTGTTGGTGAAATTAACACTATCAGTGAGTGTCAATGTGAGACAGTGAGACAGTGAGTGTCAATGTGCAGCGAGTTGGCATGTGATCCAAAAATAAATGCAAAGAAGATGAGAACAAGGACGTCTACCTTTCCACTCTGCCTTATATTATTGATATTTCTGAGAAAAAGTCAACAATGACCCTCTCGCCTGCCTTCCTACTTTATCAGCTGAGCAAGATGAGATCAGAGCATGCTGGGGCGTGCACAGATTTCAGGGGAAAGACAGCTTTGATGACGTCAAATTCTAAACAGCGGCCCACTTCCTGGTTTGGGTATAGTTAACTTTCGTGTCTGATTCGAACCGTGCCCAAGTACACCACACCATGCTGGAGAACACTTTCAGTAAAGGACAGTTTTCAGCTTCGTCTTATCCGCCTTCTATCTTACTGTCTTCACATAAAATCTAATGAGTAGAAAAAAAACACACAACCCTGTCACATCAAACTGTGAATCTCGTCCTTTGTGCTGACAACACTGAGAAACTCCATAACATGCATGCAGGTTAGTGACGGCACTGCAGCGCTAGGAGAGGAATCAGGATGTGTCCTATCAGCAGTGTGCGCAGAAAGAAACTCATTAAATTAACAATAGAAGGAATGTGGACACACATCTCCACCAGTAGAAAAGAAGTAGAGCGAGAGAGAGAAAGACGCATCCTATTCACATACTGCTTTTAAGCTTGTTACAACTTGTAGAACACAAACATACATACACACACACACACACACACACACACACACACACACACACAGAAGCCAAATGACAGATGTGTGAGTCAGGCGTTTAAAAATTTTTTTTTTTATCTCAGCGATTGTGAATGGGCCGTGTGGTGGAGTGGGCGTGGCCCGTGTGTTGAACAGGTTTTTTTTTTTTTTTTTTACTCAAGCTTCGTGTCTTTTAAATCTTAAAATCAATTCCCAACTGATCTTTAATCCCATCCCAGGGCGTAAAGATCCCTTACAGTTATGATACGCACTGACAGTCTGCTCTCCTGCTGTTTCTTTGTCTTTCAGTGTCACACCATGTCCGCCAGCAGGATGCACATATACACACTTTGCACGTCGAGCTGTGCACGATGACATACTACACAGGAAATTCGCTCATGGCATGCACTGACCGTGCAGCTCATCCATTACAGTCTTTTGCACTTGCCGTGAATAAACAGCTCTCTCATTCTTTACTCCTCTTCTTCTTTTATTCACTGCAACACGAAACCCCCGGGCCTCTTTTTCCCTTCAGTGTACCGGCTTCTGTTTGCACGGGGATTGTTTCAGTAGTGTCAGGCCATCCGGTCAGTTGTTAATGTGGGAAATGTTCTTGACCGTCACCTGCAATTCACGCTTCGACCCATGTAGATGAGTTATTGCCGCGTTTTAGATAAGGGGCAGCTGCATCGCTAAAGTGACTGGCAGATGAGAACATTTACGTAGTGTCCCTGGGACATTCTTCAATCCAGCTCACTTGGATTTGGAGTTCAAAGTGAGTGAGCATCACTGTAAAGTTTGGCACCCAGGTGTCCTCACACACACAGACACACACGTGCATGCACAAACACACACACAAAGGCAGACAGGAAGAGTGTAAATTCCTGCCCTTAGACCACACACACACACACACACACACACATACTAGACTTGATGTAGGTTAACCTACAATATATGCAGAGTTGATCTCAAATGCTTCCCAAGCTGCTCTCAGATTAAACTCTGCACAGCAAATCAATCCACCAAAAGCAGATAGTTTTTCCATTTGCTGACTGATTAAAGGAGCAACACGTTTTAGCTCGCACACGTCACTCAAATCACTGCAATGGTTTGAGTTTAGTTTGGTTCCTCAGGCAGAAACCAAAGCTGCAGTTTCAGCTAACTCTGTAAGAACAGCAGTTTAAGTAACTTTGCATAAATCTAATATATATAAGTACTGTATAATGCCATACAACAATGAATCGACTATGCCATTTAATCTTTTTAATCTAGGCTTTTGTTAGTTAGTTTTTTGTTCAGGATGGATTCACACTTTTTCTTAAATCTTTTCTGAGAACATTTGACCCCAAAGTCTGGTTAATTTCGATCAGTGAGAACACAACCCTTCTGTGATTGGGAACCGTGGCACAGATCGAATCAGATATGAAACGATCGTATCTGATAATGAACATGAGAATGATGTAGACGAGAAATCTCTGACTACACAGTCGTACCTGATAAAGTAGGAAAGCATGCAAAAGCATTACTCTCTAACATTTTTTCTAAAATATAAATAATATTAGGGATAGCGCGAAAGTTCCCTTCCTCGTTCGCTTCTTTCCTTGTGTTTGATGGCGGCTGGCCGGCGGGTGTGTGGGGAGGGAGAAAAAAATCTCATTAAGTACTTTTAAGAAAAAAGTAAAAGAAAAATCAGAGTATTCCATTTTCCAAAAATCAAAAAAAAAAAGAGAGAGAGAGAGATTTTATTTTGGAAAATGGAATACTCTTTGATTTTTCTTTTACTTTTGTTTTCCTTTGTTACTTGGATGTGTGTGTGCGCGTATGTGTGTGTTTGTTTAGTCAGCTAGGTGAGAGGTCTTGTGTTTCTCATTCCAAAATGTAACAGGTGGTCATGTGTAAAAGACAGAGTGGAATGTGTGTGTGTGAGGGTGTGAGGTTGCGGGGGTGTTTTCTTAGGCAACTCAAACAGGTGCTGCGTATGCCATGACCGCTCTACATTTGGGGTGTGTACGTGTGAGAGTGTGTTAAAAAGACTACTCAGTCATGTTTCCATTACCGTTCCCATTGTATTATCTTTATGCATGCATGTGTGTGTGTGTGTGTGTGTGTGTGTGTGGGTGGGCATGCTGCATTAGTTCTGAGAGCGGATGTACACCCAGATGCCCCGGATGAGTCAGGTGTGTGATTGCCGGGTGCTGTGAGTGACTCAGCGTCTTGTGTGCTGTGTGTACAGAAGTGAAGTGGCTTCAGAGTGTTAGTAGCAAGGTTCATGCAACACGTGAAGTAATGCAGAAGTGACAGGACAAGACAGACATGAATGTTTTAACAAAAGCGTGTAAAAGGTACTAGTTTAGAACGTAATTTACACATGCTTTGACTAAAGAATAAAAGCTTGAAGGCATTCTGTAAAAATATGTTTTGCATGTTTTTGGTCAGAACGTCTCTCGTTCTTTTTCTTTTCTCTTTCGTCAATACTCTTCAACAGAAATTGAAAGCCACTTCCTCAAAATAAGACATTTCTTACTGTAAAGTTCATTCTTGTCTAACATTTAACAGAGAGATATATTTCCTCGTATATAAATTGCGGATTTCGATCACGGCGTCATTACATACCGCAGTGTGTGAGCTGCTTTTTATCTTACATGTAACAGTATCAAGAGATACGATTGGATTTCTCTGCACACACAAAGCAAACATTTTTATAATTTTACCATGGCAAGTCCTGTATTTATAAATATTCACAAGGAGCGTTCAAGTCAAATTGGGACTTTTGGACAGAGCACGTTTAAAAGAGTAAAAACTCCCTTTATTACTCTATATAAATGAGTGCTTAGATACCAGCAACATGCAGATCTTGTTCATGTGAATGATTGTGACAGTTCCCACAGATACTAGATGAGTCTCTAGTATTTTTAAACATCAGGTGTTCCACATGCTGAATGTTTACAGATGTAACTTCTGCGGGCTCTGAGTCACCTCGGCCAGGATTGTCATCCACAGACCTACGGCCTTCTTGTGTTTTTCGCCATGTACATCAAACTGTTTTATTTCATCACAATGACCTAGTTTGACTTGAATGGCCCTTATTTTATTTTTAAGATATCATAAGAAGTGGAACCTTGGATTGTAAGTAACTTGGACGTTGAGTTTTGCAAGATGAGGAATTTTTTTTAATACGTTTGAACTCATTTAACGAGCGAGGTATTGATATATACGAGTACTGTAGTAAGCATACACTTTGCCTGCCGAGTGTCACATGAGCACAACTGAGCCAATGGTTCTTCTCCTGCGCGCACGCGTTGTGGGATTATGGGTAATCACCTCCCATGTTTAGTCTCAGTGCACGTGCTTCACTCTTAGAGTCAACATCCGTGTGCGCAAATCCTTTTTTTCTATAATATTGTGACCATGTGTGTGCGCACGTGCATAAAGCATTTTTTTTATTTTGTGTCCAATTGTAGTGACTGTTGTTTAGTAACTGTACTGCAACAACGGCCTGTGTGAAGAAAAAAAAAGTTTAAAAGGCTGTAGCAGTGCTGTTTAGAGGAGTGATTCCGTTAGTGTGTGTGTCTTTGTGTGTGTGTGTGTGTGTGTGTGTGTGTGTGTGTGTGTGTGTGTGTGTGTGTGTGTGAGAGTCATCCTACACAGTAGCCCCCCTGCTCCTGCTCCCTTCTTCCCTCGTCTAACACCAGTTAGTTCTTTTCAAAGGTAACGGCAGGTTAAATAGTTTTATTTTTACTTTATATTTTGCATTAATTATTTTCATATGGATATTTTTGGGTTGTTTAACGAATCATCAGAGATTTCATTATTTCTTATGGGGAAATTCACTTTGATATACAAGTGTTTTGATATACAAGCATGCTTCTGGAACGAATTATGCTCGCAATCCAAGTCCAACTGTATAAATATGATCTTTTATCTTCACATTATCTTTTCAATGATTTTCTTTCTTTCTTTCTTTCTTTCTTTTTCACCAGAAGCAGATGCAGTGATTTAAAACAAATTTTTTAAACTTTAAAATATATGTTAAATGTATGTTTGTAAGCAATAAATATCAGTAAACTCAGTTTGTGTGCACACGTATACAGTCTCTCATGATACACATTGTGTATCATAGATGTCTCTGTATAAATCATGATATATATTTTGTCATATCTTGCATCTCTACCTTTCTTCACAGAGGTTGCTCACCTTGCTGAGCAGCTTCATCTACACCGATGACAGACAGTCATTCTGAGTCAGGAAGACTCAGAATTAAATGAAAGCTGTAGTACTACTTGTCTGCTAGTTCATTCACAACTTCCAGAGCCAGTTAATTTTCCAAGCAAGCAGAAAATGGTAGCACATAGGTGGTTTTACGTACCCAGGGGCTAGATAATAATTTATGATTTGTCCCACCCTTGACAGAGAAAAGACATTCTAAAAGCCGGTCATACCGGAATAAGCTAGAAGAGCGTTCTAGTAGGGCTGGGCGATACAGAATTTTTTTTTATCACGATATAATGTTTCATATCATTCGGTATCGGTAATTATTGAATATTTATTAATGAAGACCAGTAGAAAAAAAAAGTAGAATTTAACCAAATTTACCATTTATTTTTTTAATTTATTTTAATTTACCAACATTACTAAGGCAAATTATTTTAATAGTCAAAAACAAAAAAAATTTGAACAAAAATATCTTGTCTCTTATGTCCTATTATAAACTAAATATAAGTGTTGAAGAGACTCTTAAACTTAATAAATAAAATGTTACGTAAGTGTGTGAAATTGTAAAATGTAAACACTGAACACTAAAGCAAACTTTGAGGTAGATCAACATCTGTAAGATGTCAATAATAACAATACACAGTAAACCTCAAACTCTGTAAACAAAAAAAATTATAATAATCAAATATAAGCTTTCGAGTAGAGGAACCAACCATCATTATTCACATATGCCTGTACATTGCAACATTGCAAAAGACAAGTTGGTTCCCTCCATCTCTGGATTTAATACTGTGAATGTGACTACATTACCCCCTGTGCTAAAAGTTCGTTCTGAGGGGTTGCTGGTGGCTGGGATGCACAAGTATTTTTTTTTGCAAGTTTGCTCACTATTGGGAAGTTGCGCTCATGTAGCATTACATCCAAAGAAACTATATGTGGATGATTATGCAACTATTAATTAACTTTACTCACAGATAGCTGAGTGTAATCGGTGGCCAAAACACCTCGACGAGTCCAGTTGTTGAGTGAAGCGGCTCACCATATTCGCCTCGCTGTCAGTCGTGATGCACACGTGGAGCAGCGCATCAGCTAGGGTTTGCGCAATAAATTCACCAGTGGTGTTTCCGGGAAAATATGCGGTGTCTAAGCATTTACTCTTTTGATTCCAGTTGTCATTAAAATGTACGCTTAAGCTGATGTACGGGTCACACGTGCGGCTTGTCCAGACGGCAGCTTGCTCTCCACTGCTTTCCTACACTTTGTAGTAATTCTTTTAGTATTTCTTTGGCAATGTAGTACGCGATCGCGTGGGTTATATCATTGTATCGCTTGGAGGATTTTTTTATAAGGCATTAGTGCCGAGTACCTCTCCATCGCACAGTCAAGTTGCTTGTGTTCCCATACTTGGCCTGGATGTTTTTTTTTGTTGTTGTTTTTTTTTTGCAAAGCTTACACACAACATTGTTCTGGTGATCAGAAGAAAAAAACAAAAAAACTGGTGAGCTGATGCATCATTTTTGATTCACAATCTCATCCCTACTGCGTGGCACGGCACTCATTTTCACGTGTGTTATACTGACATGAGTTGGTGATGACACAACGCAGAGTGGCTGTGTAAGCTTATTGGCTGTTTACTGGTCACTCGTGCCACGCTCATTCATCGGGAGATCTGATAGGCTGTTGAGATTAAGGCAAGGCGCACGCTCAGTCAGCCAGCCGCATTTTAATAAAACTATAGCGCTTCATACCGAATGTTTTTTTTATCGTTATCGACAATGGTCTACCGTCAATAAATACCGATACCGTTTTATCGCCCAGTCCTATGTGCTAGACTCTTTGAAAAAATGTCACACATTATATGTAAAAAAAATAATTGATGACCTTTGCAGGTCTGACTTGTTAATAGTAATACATGTGACAGTCATGTCATTTTCTTGTTAGTATGCATTCATGGTTTATACTTAAAGATTTTTTTCTGCCCTGCATCCACATTCTCTAATGTTTCATGGCGGATAAATTAATTTTAAATGTCGACTGTACATATATTAAAAAACCTATAATAATTTTTTAAATTATAATAAATAGTGAATAGTAAAGATATTTGCAGTGGGACCTTGGATTGAAAGTAACTTGGTCTGTGAGCATTTTGCAAGACGAGCAAAATTTGTAAATAAATTTCAAATTAATAAACGAGCGAGGTTTTGATATACGAGTAGTATGCATGTGCTTCGTCTGCCGAGCGTCACGTGATCACAGCGTACTGTGGGATTATCAAGACAACTTCCAATGTGATCAGTCACACACTCAGATTATAGAAGACAGATAAATGCACACACACACACAGTGCAAAACATGCACCATTTAACATCTGACCACACAATAAAACAAAGCAGACGCAAATTCATGTGATCCTGTGCCATGCCTTTTAGTGAGTGGGTGGGCAAAAAATAATTGCTTCACGTCCATTACAGTTTAATCTGTCTGTGAGACCACCAGCTGTGTGTGTGTGTGTGTGTGTGTGTGTGTGTGTGTGTGTGTGTGTGTGTGTGTGTGTGTGTGTGTGCGTATGAATCATTCATTCATTTTGAAAAGCTTATCACGAACATGAAACAGTTAGATTTAAGTTCTACAAAGTCTAAAACATGAAAAACAAGCACAATGTGCACGCTCACACTAATAAGTGACTAATAAGAGGCTCCTAACAGGTCTACTGTGTGATACAGGTCTTTTTAGTGCCATGCAAGTGTCTGTTTTTGGTCTGGTTTTCATATTTGGTTTGCTGTAAAAGCATGAACTTGTTTTAATAGGAAGAGGTCGCATATTTTTCCTCTGATTGAGACCGAGTGCTTCATGATTTCTTAATTCTTTGATTCTTTGATTCACTGTTCAGACTGAATTTAACTCTGAATTATGTAACAAACATACAGCTGCAGGGTCTGAGATGCATCCACCTGGAAAGGTTCAAAAGAATGGATTTTATCTGAGGTTATTCACTGTAAATTGTGAGTTTTTAAATATTTTAAAAATCATGTGAAGCAGATTGAAATCAGCTAATATATTACAGTAGACAAGAGATTTGTGAAGCAGCAACACTAACTACATCACAGTAAGTAGGATGCTGTAGTATTTTGTCTTGTTGAACTCATAGAGCGCAGACTGTCAGAGGTTCTGCTCATACTGTCTGACATGCGTTACCAGCAGCTCAGCTGTACTGAGAATAAATCTGTATTGCACTAAAAGGAGGTTTATCTCAGGCATATACTGATATGAACCTCAGAGCGTAACACTAGTTACACAATAATGAATGGAATGGAAATGGAAAATCTGTACTGAATATCATCCTGTCTTCTGGCAACTGACTTCCTAAGCAACTTTCTAAATCATCCCCTATTGAGTTGAATAGGATGTGGAGTAGCCATGGAGATTTGTGTGAAAGACATCACACTGTGCTTTTTATTTATTTTATTTTTTTTATTACAGTCACTGGAACCTCAAAACAAGACAAGATGGGTTGCGTTTGTACAGCAGAAAGAAGTTTATCACTCTTTAGCTTCTTACTAACTTTGATTTGAACTGTGCCCAGGAACGATTTCTCCCACCTCCACCACTGGAAGGCGTTCCCATTATTATTTTTCCATATCTGATTCAATTCGTGCCCAAATATGCTGTATTGGTCATTCTTGAGACCAGCTTTTCCAGCAGATCCATGCATAGTTCTCAAGCGTGGAACAATGTGTTCTCGCAAACGATCCCGGTGTCCCTTCGGATGCTTTCACACTACAGGATGAGGCATGGATCTCAGTACATTTGATCCCAAACGTCAGTATATTTGACAAATGTAAACACTCCATGTCGGGCCTGTGCATGGATAAGTGTGCTCAAGTCAACTTAAAAAGGTGCACAGCCTGAATCAAATATTAAAGCCAGCCATAACTGAACATACACAGACATAGCTGATGAAAAAGGAAGGCCGGCAAGAGGGTCGACATTTTTCCGAAATATCAATAATATTCGGCATTGAATTTTGACTTTCTTTTATTCTTCTTCACTTTGTGTTTATTGGAGGCTCTTAAATCAACTAGCTGCATACTGCCACCAAGTGGGAGAATGTAGATGTACAGGGTTACTTGGCCAACAGGGGCAGACATGGTACAAATTGGTCATGCTTAATTCGTAACCTCAGTTCCCAGGTTGTTTTGGGAGTGATGGTGAAGGAATGTATTCACCCATCAGCCATCTTTCATCATTCATTCTACAGCTACCAACTCGGTAGGTCCAGGCAATATATATATATATATATATATATATATATAGGTTAAGGTGTTTTACTATTGATTGCAAACCTCAGCACCACCAGTTTGCCACTTTTGGGTCTCTCTACAAGCCATTAACCCTCAGCTACTATAATGGGATAAAACGTAAGTCACTCTGGGGTCTGCCAAATTCCGTAAATTGAACACGCCAGCGCTATCGCCATCTTTCGCGTACCTGAGCACAGATGGGACAGTGTGAGTGGCAGGGAAGTAAGTATATATCATATTATATTCATCCTACTCAGAGAAGAGGGCCATGGTGGTGGCAGTGTCAGTTGAGCGCTTTTGTGTTGCATCACTCAGATCTTAACTAAAGATTAGGTCTGTTGTTGGATTTGTGACTGATTACCGTCAAATTATTTGGCCAGGTAGGCTGTGTTTACCGTAGTGCAAATAACCTAGCCTGGGTGTCTGAGGCATTAGCTTACATTATGTTTAATTATATGCGTGTGATAACTCAGCTGGACTCTTCCTGAAGTCTCTTGGAAAATCTGGTTGCAGTTATCAAGAGCAAAAGCACAGCCAGAAATCTAATTTAATAACTGTTCACTCCCTCTGCTTTGCATGCGACATAATTTATGTAATTGTTCTGAAATCATTTGCAACACGTCTACTGTTTACACGCACAATCTACCCAGTTGCACAAGAGTGGGAACGGATCGTCCGAACACTGTGTCGTTATGAAGTTATGATTGCACTTATGGATTCTTCAATATCGTTTAGTTTGCTTTAATCATCTCCAGGATCAAAACAGAAAATTCAGTCACTGAAACTTTCTTGGAAAAATTCATTCTTTCAGAACCAATTTGAAAATGGTTTCTTTCACTCAGCACGTGTGTGTGAGAGGGAGAAAGAGAGAGAGAGTGAGAGAGAGAGTCTGGCATGTGTGGACATGTCTCATCATGTTCTCTGTCACATACACGGTCCTCTTCTTGGAGAACACGTGTTTCTCAAAGTGTCATTGAAACATTCGAAATTGAATCATGCGTCTAAAATATTTAACGATTCCTGCTTGTGCTTAGCAATGAAGACAAAAAGGCAGAGAGAGCGCGCGAGAGAGAGAGTCAGAGCCTGGGAATGATTTTATGCTGTGTTGTAACTCCGTTGAGGTCAGTTGCTTCTAACTACAAACATATGTAAAGTATAGCCTCTGAGGTATAATATAATAAGCAATGTGAGTATATGTGCAGCTCTCCGTTCACTCCTCACCTAGCATGAACTCCAACTCCCACGCAATACGCTACACTATTTTAAGGCTTGCAACAAGGTTTGGGAAAGATCAGCTCCACTAAATATGCGAATATCGCATACCAATATGCAGCCATGTAACAAAAGATGTTTAGGAGAAATACCACGCCTGGAACTCCTCCTCTTTCCCACCCACTATCCTTATCGCTAACAAGTCTAATCTCATCGGTTTCATTCCACAGTGTACTTTATAGCGCGCCCCTTACTCCCTGCTCCCTGTGCACGGAAATGTCGGTTAAGGGGACTTCGGCTAAATTCCACCATTCGGAGCACCCAAGCAGCGGTTTACTTTCCGATATAATAGCAAAGATTTTTTAAATAAATATGTTTTTTAATCGAATAAAAATATCACATTAATTAAAGCATTATATTGTGTTTTATTAATACTGTGCCACTTAATTATGTTGATTGTAGCTTCTGTTGATTATCAGGATCAGCGTATGGCTTTTAATCTGACAGACATGGGCACAAGCTTTGTTTAGCCTTACATAAACCTTACATTTCTTACCAATTTCTGAACAATGAGTTTTGAAGAATTCTGGGAAAAATCTGGTGCTAAGGTTTTTCTGCCTATGCTTTCAAGCTTTAACATCTCAGAAGAATCCTTTACGAAGGCATAGTGCAGTATTTAGCGTTACAACCCTGGTTCAGACTCAGGTTCACATCATGCCGTTTCTTGGGATTATTGGACGTTAAGTATTTCAAACATAGCAGTGACTCTGCTGAACACTTTTCTGAATCATTGTTTGGGGACCAAAAAGACAAAATATAGTATTGCTAAATGTCGGAGTCTACGACATTTGTGAAGTACGTTCGAAATCGTCAGGCATGCGGAGAAGACAGATTGTTAGGCATCTTAATTGGTAACATATTTGACACAAAGGCTTAAAATGAGTTTGAGCACGATCTCGAAGGACAAGCATGTAGTAATACGAACAATTAACCTTACAGTAGGAAGAAAAGAAAAAGGGCAAAGCAACATCCATCTATCCGCTGTGTATACGGCTTATCCTGGGGAACCAGAGGAACAAGGCTGGGGACACCCTGGATAATGTGTAAACCATTGCAGGGTATAAGCACTCACAGTCACGCACCATGGGCAAATTGGAAATATCATCCACCCTACACTGCATAATCGTTCAACAATCCTTGCTATATGAGGACGAGTAACTTTCAAGGTTTCTTTCTGTTGTCTTCTCGGGGAGTTTTTCTTTGCCACCGTTTTTGCCATTTGGACAATCTGATCATTTTGGTTAATAAATATCTTCTTACACATTTTATTCTCATTTATCTAATCTTCTTTTGTTTCTGTAAAGCTGCTTTAAGACATGGACCATTGTTAAAAGCGCTGTATAAATAAAATTGAATTGAACAAATTACTTCCTTTTTAGTTTTAATGCCATTGCTGACGAACTTCATAGCTACAGATAATGAAATGCTACAGGATAAATCAAATTGTTAATGAGATTGTACATCTGTCTTTTTCTCTATTTTAGCTCAGATGGAGCATTATTTTATAACTTATAGTTAAAAACAGCTTCAAAAACATATATCCAAGCAAGGCTTAAAAACTTCATTCCAGATGTCATCATTATGGTCCTAAGACTGCACTCGCGAAGCTTTTTCGAAATAACCCATGCCAGTGTGCAGTGCGTTCGGTCTTTCCTTGGACACGGGGCCAGAAAAATGTTGTTCAGTGCATTACCCGGTGATGAGGTCATGGTGATGGGCGCTTTGTGCGAGGCTCGGGGAGAGTTATGAGGTCGGTGGGGCACTGCTGTCTGAAATGCAACCCACAGCTATTGTGCCTCAGCAAAAGCCTCTCACTGTGTGTGTGAGAGAGAGAGAGAATGAGAGAGAGCGTGGGAAGTTTTCTTTTGCCACTAACTGCTTGTCGGGGAGGACACAGTGGGCAGACACACACACACACACACACACACACACACAGAGCTAAATGTCAAGAAATCACCCAAGTTCTATGGCTTTTTAATTATTGTTTTGTTGTTTAACTTCAGTTTGTACAAACTGATCTTTCAATGATGAGCCTCAAGGGGCGCCGTCTCCCGAAGTTTGTTCACATTCAGCTATAAGTCTAAGATGATCAGTTTGATTATGATAGGATTTATTTATTTATTTATTTTTTTGTAACTGTGTAATTTCCAAACTCTGACTTCTGAAAAAAAAAAAAAAGGGCAAAAGTAAGAGGCTGTTTAAGACAAACCGGCACTTGTGATGAACTCACTTGTGAATGAAGACATAAAACTCTGATTAACATTTACAGAAGATGTTAAGCACAGTACAGATGGGATTCATAGCCGGAGTAAAATATTTGAATGCCTTAAATGTTTTAAAGAAGGCTGTACATCCGTTAATGACGATCACGGCCGAGGTGGCTCAGAGCCCACTTGTTATGTCAGTGAATGGGAACTGTACACTGAACACACTCTCATTCACCAACACCACTTCCATGTTGTATGGTGGTCATATCCACCATACACTCCTGACCTCAAACCAAGCCATTTTCACATGTTTGGGCAAGAGGTTCCTGGGAGGCCAGCGATACACCTGTCTGATCATGGCTCTGCCGTACTGAGAAAACTCTCCACCCTGATGGTATCCAGGCCCTAGTGAAACGCTGGAATAAGTGCATTAGTGTAGCAGGGGATTACATATAGAAAAAACAGTCTTTTTTATTGTGTTTTGTTATTCGGCACAATCAAAAGACCCAGATTGACTTAAACATTGCTTGTCGAATGTTTAAGAAAATAAGAAGAGGGAAGACAGATTTAAGAGAAGGCAAATATGAAGAAAAAGAAAAAAAAAATGTGTTGTAATGGGACAAAAATTTTATAGTTTATTATGGTTTCTTTTCTCTCTCTCTCTCTCTCTCTCGCTCTCACTCTCTCTATCTGCTCTATTCCTGTTGGATTTTTGTCTACGTGCCTGCTTTTGTGTTCAGCGGGGACAGTTCACCTATGCGGTTGGTTACGTGTTAGGATAGTGGGTGTGGGTGAGGGTGTGGGTGAAGGAAGAATCACCAGCTGGAGGTCAGAGATGAGATCAGACCAAGCGAGCCACAGGATTATCTCTGACCATATGGCTCTAGCTCTTCTCGTAGGGGGAGGGACGGGCCGAGCGCTGAAATAACTTACTCTCTGCGTCCGAGGGAGAATAAAGCGTTCCTTCTTTAATGCATAGACCTGGACTACGTGCACTGATTAGCATTGGCACACTGGAGTTTGAAGGTTGGGGTGTGAGCTGTGCCTGCAACTAGAATGTAATAATGTCGTTGACTTTGCATGCTTGATAACACAACACACGACACACAGTTTCCTGTTTGATAAGGCTGTTTGTGAGCCTTATTCCCTCTTATGATTCATCCAGCTGATATGCATGCCTTTCACACCGACTGATCTGTTCAGAGCAAAATCATCAATACTTTTTGGTTTGGTTGCACATTTACAATTCAATAACATTTTAATAATTTATGTACATTTGAGGAGGGACATTTCTAAAAACCTGATACAGATCAACAGTTAATGATCTTGAACTTCGCATAGACTGTTTAGACTGGCAGGTGTGGCCGACATTCAACCTTTTAGCAAATATTCATTGTAGTAAAATCCTTGAATCGCTTTCTGTTCAGTTTAAATAGATTGTAGATTTATTATTGCACCTAGTGGTCAGTATTGGGAACTGCAGCTAAAGTGCTAATAGATTGTGATGCTCTGAGAGATACACTGCAGCGAAAGAAAAATCTTGTTCCGTAGCAAATCCTCAGAATCTGAAACTGATACACTTCTGCAAAGTGAAAGCACAGACCGAGAGTGTATGATGCACAGAACTGACAGAGAAGAGTGGGGCAGCTGGGGTAGGGTGCTCTCAGCATTTATGAGACTGGCGTTGGGTGTCATAAAGACAACGCAGCTGCCATGTTGGCATGATGTTGAGAAAAAAAAACCCAGTGAAGAACTTCAGAGGCCGCAGTACGATACTTACTCACCACGAATATATGTCTGGGAATATAATAATTACTATTAGATAATGAAGTAAATATTCAGCAGCTGTATCTGCTGTTTCTTGTCAAGTGTTCATAGACGCAATGCTCTCTTACTGCGCTGATCCACATGTGTGTTTGATATTGAATAGAGACAGGGAGGGAGAGAGAGGACAGCAACAGAGAGATGGAGCTTAGAAGCCATGACTGACCGCAGCAACTGTTTTATCCTCTGTGTGTGTGTGTGTGTGTGTGTGTGTGTGTCCTAAACAGGTGCTGGGATTTATGAATAATGGCTCAACATGTTACGACTGATATCACAGTATAATAAACATCACACAACCCAGATAGTGATCGATATCTATCTCTCAGTCTATCTATCTATCTTAGTATTTGACCTGCTGATGTCAGCGATAGGAGAGAGAGAGAGAGAGAGCTTGTCGTTCTGCATGTTGGTGACCATCTGTATTAGGGTTACTCAGGTGTGTTAGTGTTAAGCTGCAGGTTGTGTGTTGTGCTTCTCAATGAGATGATATTACAGGAACAGAACTCAGAGGCTTCATGCCAGCATGTCAATGTGCTGACGGGGCTCTTCCCTGGGCACCACGCCCAGCCACTCCTGCATGCCCACTTTAGCTGCAGGAACACTTCAGCCTCTCTCTCTATCTCTCTCTCTTTTTCTCTCACACACACACACACACACATAGCGCAAGAGCGAGAGCAGAGTCATAGCACCATCTGGGTTGCTCTGTGGGAAAGTGTAATCTGCAGGTTTTATAATGTCATCACTGAAGACGTTCCCATCAGCATACAGGTCATAGTTTGTCGGTAGATAAATAAGCTCTGTTTGTATAATGTGTGTGTGGATCCTTTTCCGTACTACCCAGTGGGCACAGATATACCTGGAAAATGTCTCCAGGTCCATTATAGACCTAAAACTGCTTCTCATTAAGACATCTTATTCATTCATTTCCCAAATGCTACCTCTTAAATGAAATGTGAAATAATTATTAAATGTTATGGTATGTGCAGTATTCGAGTCATTTGTAATGATTAGCAAGCCCTGTGTGCACAATGGTACCATACTCAAGGTTCCCTACAAGCAGTGCATTATGGGTATTGTGTAACTGATTTTTTGACAAAAACATAGGATTATATCATGACGGCAGCAGATATTCTCCACTGTGCTTTTGGAGGTGACTACAAAGCGGCGACGTTCCAAAACCAGAGACCTGTGCTGCGACTGGATCAGTTATTATTAGATTATTATCGCTCCTGACCGTGTTTCTTATGTTTCCGCACGTGCAGGTCTGACTGGGTGGAGATTTTGGAGCCGCGATCACGCGAGCGCATGTACGTCAACCTGGCGTCGGGTGAGTGCGGCTGGGAGGCGCCTCCCGGCGTGACCGTTCGCCAGTCCGACGGTAACCAGTGGTGGGAACTGTTTGACAACAACAACAACCGTTTCTACTACTACAACTCCACCAGCCAACAGACAGTGTGGCACCGGCCACAGGGCTGCGACATCGTGCCGCTGGCACAACTCCAAGCCATCAAGAAGAGCTCCGAGGCCGAGCTCAGGGGGCATGGGAAGACCGGCAGGAACACTCCTGTACCTGCAATGGGCTCACCCAGCTCAACCATGTCTCAGGAACGAGAGAGCAGCAGGGAGACGTCATCATTAAAGAGCAGAGGGGGCAGTTTGGAGAAGAAGAATGAGGGCAGCAGGTGAGTGCGTGAGAGATGTACACGACCGATCACTGTCATAAAGCAAGGTGAATCAGGAAGACCATAAAAACAAACAGTACTTAAGAAGCGTAGTACCGAACTATGTTTGCTAGATTGTATTTTGACAGGTGTTCACTTTTGACAGGTTGACAGGTGAGAAATGGATTTTGTTGATCGTAAACCATATAGGCAGGTTGTGAAATCTTATCTCTAGCAACTTAATAACCCTCTTTTATAAGTTAGCATTTCATGACCGGTGATAATGGACGGTAACAGCACTGGGACGTTTAATTATATGCACGACTCCACGTCTCAGGTGTTCTGTTAATTGTCGGGTGCAGTATGGGTGACAATAGGCCTGTAAGGTCCACCATACTGAGGAGAGAGCAACTGCCTGCCAAAACCCACATTCAAAACCAATCAAAGAAGCATTTCAGCAAGAAAACACAGCTTAGTGTTTGGTCAGCTTACACGACAGTTTGTCTTACTTCCAAGCCGTTCCGAATCGCCTCATCCATGTTCCTTTATTTACGGCAAAAAAACTAATTAGCTCCTATTTTTAAAACATTTGTACACACACACTGGAGATGTATCTGAAAGTCTAAAAATTACTAAAGAAGTGTCATATGTTTCCGCTAGTATATTCCTGCAGCACTAATCATCACTTCCATAGAATTAATCAAAGCAGTTGTGTTGTATCTTGAGGCTAGCAGTGGTCTTGGCTTTGAAGCATTGGTGGAGTCTGAAATAACATTTCTGTAGTTGATTTTCAGATTGTGAGAATAGTCTAATGGTTTCGGCACCTTTATTTGAAAACCCCACATGATAACACAATGGGGAGGAAAAGCAGACGTCGCCATTACTTTGATCACTGCGTGGTAAACAAGTGACATGTAAATTGATGATGCAGATCTCAGATTGTTGCAGTTTTAACTTTAATTAACTCCAGACTTTGTTTTAGTTTGTTTAGTGCTTACAAATGGATGAAGGTTTAAAGGGGGATTTTAGGAGGCTAGAGGTTTACGATCGGCCCGTAATCACAGAGGAGAGAAAGAGAGAGAGGGGTTGTAAAAAGTCAGAATAGGCATCACATGCACATACACGCACACACCCACTCATTCCCGCGTACACATATGCTTTTTATGACACACACATACTTGAAATGATATACAGTGTTTTGTTGACCAGTCCGACTGCTTGAGAGAATTTTTTTTATGCACGTAGTCTGTGCTTTTATTGCCCTGTATGTCCGGTTTGAGGACAGGAGATTGAGCAGGTAATGATCGGGGTGCGAGTGGACCCTGATGATGTTGAGAAACGGCAAAGGCAGCAGGAAGCGAAGATGGTGCAGGTGTCGCGTAGCTGGGCTTTATAGAGGACACTCTCAAAGACACAGTGACAGAACTTGGTTGATGTCCCACAGTTCCTCAGTGAGTTTCAGGCCCAGAAACTTTAAGTTGGTGACCCTCTCGCTGCCTCACCATTTACGTAGATTGGTTCGTGTGAATTTCTCAGTTAAAGTAGTTTGTTTTCAGATTCTGAGAATAGTCTAATGGTTCGGCATCTTTATTTGAAAATTCCACATGATAACAGTGGGAAAGAAAAGGCCATTTTGGACTTGCTTTTCAAAAGTACATGACCATCTTCTTTGTTTTCTCGAGGTTTTTATTGTTGCACCAGCTTTTGCATCTCACTTGTGTTCTGACTCATGATTGTTGGACATGAGGAAACGCCACATGATGTGCCATCAGCACATTTGAAGATGGAATTTGAGAAATGTGAGAGAAAGCAGTCGTGTGTAAAAAGGGTGGAGAGAAGTGGATTAAGCACACGACCTCGTGGGGTACCAGTGCATAAGGACAAAGAGATTGCCAAACCTGTGTGCATTTTCTTTAAAAGTCCAATACCTTGTGGCACAATGATGAGCCGAGTCCCAGAACCTGCAGTTTTGCAGGGAGTTTGCTAGGCAGGATTGTGTTAAAAGCAGTGCTATAATCAGTAAAGAACATTCTTACATGTGAAATGAAAATGAATATATTGAAATTCAATATACCGTGCTACAACAAAAGTCATGACATGTCGCTCTTACAACTTTCATTTTACAGTTAAGATAAGAGAGTCTGCTCCAGAGTGGCATATCTGAAATACATCATGAAGTGATCACGAAAGATATGAGTGTATTAGGCCATTCTTAACGTTGTTCCCCCCCAACCACACACACACACACCCCCCACAACCAATCAGTAGAAGTGAATTCTGATTGGCTCTTTCACATAACATGTCTCTTTCACAGCCATGCCCTTGCCCATACATGTACGCGTGCACAGGTGCAGTGAACTCTTTGTTGCATTCAAGCAGCATTTGCTCATTGATTCAGACCTGTCTAAGGAAATCTCCTCAGGGATTGGGAAGTTCATAGGCAGACAGATAAAGAAAAATAAATATTTTCTGGTTTCAGTTTTGGGCGAAACGGTGGTGTAGTGGTTATCACTTGCGCCTCCGGGGTCCGGGTTTGATTCCCGTCTCTGTTTGCATGGAGTGTGCATGTTCTCCCCGTGCTTGGTGGGTTTCCTCCGGGTACTCCGGTTTCCTCTCACATCCAAAGTCATGTAGGTTAGGTTAATTGGCGTTCCCAAATTGGCCGTAGTGTGTGAATGAGTGTGTATGTGTGTGTGCCCTGCGATGGATTGGCACCCTGTCCAGGCTATCTCCTGGGATAGACTCCAGGCCCCGCTCATAACTGAGTACAGGATTAAGCGGTATATAGATGATGAGTGAGTGAGTGGTTTCAGTTGAATTTTATTTCAGTATGTGTTGGTGACTCCCATCTGTTGTCGGGAGTGTGTAAGAGCATGTTTAGGCTGGGAGCGTAGAACAGAAACAATGAAAATACTTATCCTATACACTCACACACACTGACATTTACACTTAGTCAGTATCTCTGTCTATATATGGACAGTAGGAGTGTGAGCAATACCTGGGTTGTGTTTTTGTAGGGTGTGTGTGTGTGTGTGTGTGTGTGTGTGTGTGTGTGTGTGTGTGTGTGTGTGTGCGTGTGTGTGTGTGTGTGCATATAAAGTAAAATGAAAGACAAGCTGTAAGAGAGAGAGAGCGACTGATCTGAGGGAAGGGGAAACACCTCAGGATGAAGAGATGGAGTGAGAGAACAGAAGGAGGTTTATATTCTGTTCATCTCTCTGTCAGCACCTCTGAATAAACTCCACCAGCAGGTCCATACATACCCTACAGGATAAAAAGAAGAATTTACCTTTAGAAAGTTTCCCACATGACCTGTTATATATGATGATATTATACCGCAGAGTCGGGGAATCCAAGATTGGACAAAATGTGTTGATAAATTTTTTCTAACAGCATTATCGTTTCTATAGTAACAGCTTAGTCAACACTCTTTTTAATTAAACCCTAATAAACAGATTTGAGGAAACTAAAGGAGTTGCTTATTTAGTGTTTATGGAGGAATCTCTGAGGATGTTACACTTTCTCAGTTCTCTTTCTCAGTAGTATTACAAGATGCCTTTTTGTCAAGAGAAAGAAACAAGTCGGGTTTATGAGTCGACCGCTTTTTACACTGTAACCGATACTAACACGAACTAATTTGTCTTACAGATGTTTCACAATATTGGTAATAATTGCTACTGTAAAGAAATAAACTGAAATAACGCTGTCTCAACTCATAATTCCCGATCTCCCCCTGGGCAAAAAGCACGGACTATGCATTGCCGTGGAAAAGTCTAGAGACAGAGTCAGACTTTTTTGTATTTTTAATGTAGTTTTGAGGAATAAGTCTCCCGGCTACCTAAAGGAGATTTTCAGCTCCAGTCCCTGTACCTAACCAATTTCAGAAGCACGTGTTTTGTTAAGCCACACAATGATCTATGAATCATTGAAGCATTAAAAAAAAAATCTAACCGAGCGTATGAACCCGTGAGAAACGGGTGCAGATGATGACAGATGATCAGAATGCTGGTGATGTGGAATGCCGAGTGGTTTGAACAGACGAGGGGGGAAATGAGGCTGCTGCTGAGGCTGTTACATTAATAATACATTTTTTAAATTGCATCTTTAGACACTTTGCAGCCTGTCACAGTAAAATATTGTCCCCATTTCTGCATTTTAATCTACATTTTTTAATTGAATTTGCAAGACAATTAAATTGAATGAAAACCATGAGAGGTGGCTCACGGTACTGTAGCTCTCTCAACTTTTTGAACCGGTATGATCTCCTCAACATTAAATCATTTGGGTCAAGAGGCATGAAGGTTGTGAAGTCAGAAAGCACCATATCTCACACACACACACACACACACTAGTGTTTTAGCCTGGAAGGTACATACATGCAGAATTTTGGGGACGTGGCTTTGGAGGGAACATTATTATTTATTATATTATATTATTTTCATTGTCTTTTTTTATTTTACACATTTTTTACACAACCGGTTTTTATAGGAGTCTTAACAGCACACCGGTGATCTTGCTTGCTTTCCAAACGTGCCAAGCGATTGAGAAACCAGTTCCCTTTCAAATTACTACTGGTAGTAACGAGAACCATTTTAGGGATTGAGGAGACAATCGAAAGTACTGCATTGGACTGAGAGGACAGCGGGAAACGCTTCTGTCCTGGCTAATGGAATCAGCCTTAAATGGTCACACACTCTTAGTTGTTAACACAACACACACCGCACATAAACATAGCGTAACGTATTCTCTGTCGCTCGGACGTTAGTGGCAGATGAAGCATGTACCATGCTCGTTTGCCAACTATGTCATTTCTGTTGGATGTTGTGTGTACAAACACAAAGTGTACTCCACGCACAGTTTCACTGAGGGTACGGTGAGTGCATCGCTTAGCCTTTCTCCATCTCTCACAGGCTCACAAAAAAGGATTACAGTTCATCCTACAGTGCTGTTTAATTCTTAATTCTTGGAAAAAAATATTGTTTGTGTGGGGATGCAGACGGAACATTTTTGGAAGGAGTCGCCAAAACGGCACACATCAGATCATTTATTATTTTCACATAAAACACACTATTACTTTTTTATTTCTTACTTAGCATGAGGCAGAGGTTTTAGAGGGGATACAACTTTATTTTTGGCGCTGTGTGTGTGTGTGTGTGTGTGTGTGTGTGTGTGTGTGTGTGTGTGTGTGTGTGTGTGTGTGTGTGTGTGTGTGTGTGTGTGTGTGTGTGTGTGTGTGTGTGTGTGTGTGAGGCTGGGTTAGTAAAAGAGTGTCCAGAGCATGTTGTTCGTGGAATGAAGCAGGGTGTGACAGTTTTGGGCACGGCTTGTGTGCTATGAACAATTTAAAGATTTCCATCTATGAATATCCTTTAACTAGTACCTGCTGAGATTGTGTGTGTGTGCGTGCGTGTGTGCAGTAAAGTTTTGGTCAGTGTTAGTATACAGAAACAGTGTTTTTAAACTGTTGTATAATTAATGTAATTGTGTAATGTAGTGAATTGTGTAATGTAGTGAATTTCTTTAATTCAGGCTTCATTTATTAGACCAAAGTCCATTAGTGAGTCAGTTTTAATCTCTTCGCTCTCACCGAAAACACAGCTGAGGGTCTGATGTTGCTTAGTGATGACGCTCAGCAACCTTGCTCTTGGTGTTGGAGCAGGTCCAGACCTCCAGCATGACGAGCGATGGGTTTTTACTCCTCAGTCAGAGGCAAGTTCTCTTGCTGGGCCTTGTGTGTGGTGATAAGCTAACATGCCGTAACTGAATGTGTGTGTCATCAGCCAATCACAAATCTTTGCTGCTTAATCTCTTTTAAGACCGCGTGCATAACGATGGTGAGTTTACACTAAGAATTAAAAAACGTTATAGAAAGACACGTAGCAGGTGGGGAGGGGTGAGTAGGAGATGGGATGGACTTGTAGCAGGTAGGGAAAGGCATATAGGAAATGCGAATCAGCTCATGCCAGATGGGGAGGAGCTTGTAGCAGAGAGGGAAATATAGTACCCTGTGTAGAGCTTGTAACTTGGAGGGTCTTGTATCAGTTTGGGAGGGGCTTGTAGCAGATGAAGAGTCTATTATATTTTGTGCCTTAAAATGAACTTTTGTTTGTTTGTTAACATTAGCATGGTCAGCATGTAAAATACCTTTTACAGTTCCTTACTTATGTGGAGGTTTCTCTATGTTAGGTCCTAGTGCCTGATTTGACACAGCTATAGCAGATGTGGAAGCTGGGTATCTAATTTTCCCCAGTGCAGGCCCTTTCATTTCTTTGTGTGTGTGTGTGTGTGTGTGTGTGTGTGTGTGTGTGTGTGTGTGTGTGTGTGTGTGTGTGTGTGCGCGCACTTGTTTGTAGATGTGAAGACTTAACTCGTGTAGTATTGTGTGTGTGTGTGTGTGTGTGTGTGTGTCCGTATATCCATTAATTGACCTTCTGTCTTGTGACAGTCTGGTCCCCCTTTACCCCTTTTCTTTAACATACTGGACATCATACTGGCTTGGAGCCGACTGTGTGTGTGTGTGTGTGTGTGTGTGTGTGTGTGTGTGTGTATGTGTGTGTGTGTGTGTGTGTGTGTGTGTGTGTGTGTGTGTGTGTGCGTGTGTGCGTGTGCATGTGTGTCTGTCACTTACTCTTTTGCCAAAAGGCACAATGGGCAGTCAGTTTGGCACCAGAAACTTTCCCTCTCTCATGAATCTGAGCCATTGTTTGAGCTGTGCTGTTTCATTCTCTGAAGCCCCTTTGAGACTTTGCTCTACTTTACCGGCCACTTGCACAGATTTATTCTCTGCTTTACTGCACTGTTTAAAGTCAAGTGACGGCTGCATTTGCTTTAAATGAAGAACGGTTCAGAGTGTGTCGACACAGGAATTATGGTACTGGTTGTGCAAGTTTGTGTTTATGCGATGAATCACACATATCATAAGAAGGTCTTTCTATTATTGCACAGGAACACAGGTCATAGGTCATTACCCCGAATATGACGCATCACTTGCATTCTTGAGCTCACAGATTTATATATAGCTACAAACTTAGCTACTGCCTTGGTATTATATACACCAGGGCTACAAAACTGATCTAATCATCATCATGTGCTAAATATGGAATTAGATCAAAAACCTTTTTCCTTCCGGAAAAAAAACATGGGTTTATTAGCAGTCTAGCCAGCAAGTTCAGATAAGTCTCCTGTGTGTGTACAAAGGAAAAATAATGTTCTGCTTTTTGTCCTTTTATTATTGCATTCAGCCAGGGCTTAAACAAGCCAATTAGATCGTCCCCCTGTTGTGACCTCATATAAGTATATACTACCAACTAGGGCTGCAACAACTACTCGATAATTATCGATAATGAAATTTGTTTTCAACGAATGCCGTTATCGATTACTTGGACTGCTCACGTTACTGAGGAGCGCGACCACAAGATGCACAAATACACGCAATGGAGGTTACAGAAGTGTCTGCAGGAAAAAGCGCGCGCCTATGGCGTTATATTCCTGCCACAATTCTGAGTGCACGGTTTGACATTTTGAGGACGACAAAGCACTCTATGCGTGTGCAGTGTCTCCACTGCGCGCTCAACAGCTCGATTCTGCGAGAGCAATGTCTTCCCTGCTCGCTCAACATGTTCTCCGCGCGTGCATGCGGCTCTGCCTTCAACTTTGTCCAGTGTTACAAGACTGCCACAAAACCAGCCAATCACTACCTGCTGATTGGCTGTTCCTTCTCTATCAGCTGGCAATATCTGCAATTATTGTTAAAATGCTGTATTTGGCATACTCAGATGCTGTTTATTTATTTATTTATTTTTAGATAGAGACAGGTTAGCATCGTCCATGCACTCCACAACAAGCAGCCACTATAACAGATGCCATCCAATATAATAAGAGTACAACAATCGTTTTGCCTTTTTATTTATTTATTTATTTATTTATATTTTGGATATTTAGAGGAGTTTTACTTTGTCTTATTTTCAAAATTAAATATCATTAAACTCTATATGTGGCTTTTGCATTTTTTAAAGTTTAGTTTTATACATAACTAATACCCTAATTTATGGTTTTATATAGTTATAAGCAAAACATCAAATTAAAGAAGCATTTAGTTTTTATCCGTTTAATCGAAAGAATTATCGCCCAGCTAATCGATTATCAAAATAATCGTTAGTTGCAGCCCTACTAACAACCCCTCATTTACATAGCCACTGAAATGGCACATTTAAAAGAGGAGTGAAATAAGATTTTAAGTATTTAAAGTAAGTTAAAGGTAAAAGAAAAGGCATTTTCTGAGAGGTTGTTCAGCTGAAGCATTTATGTACATACATTACATACATACCCACACTTTGGCGGAGGTTTGAGAACCGTTTTGTTAAAGAAATAGTAACATATAGGACTTTTAATGATTATGAGTTTACTGTATTAATTTACTTAATGCTATAGATTTATTCAAATATTGTGTCTGTGTTGTTGGATACTATAAACTAGGGATGGGAATCAGCAGTCACCTCCCGATACAATCAAACTGAAAACCAGTCAATCCTGTTAACGCGCTGATCGAGCAGTGTATCTCTGTTATAACCGTAAAATGTTTTAATTCTTTTTTTTTAAGTAAATTTTGGAGTCCACGCAAAAAAATCTCTACTATAAAGTCATTTTAGTTCAGTTTACTTACGGAAAATGAAAAGGCTTAGTAATGTGTTGCAGAATCCCTCATTAGGTGATCATATGGGTTGAGATGTGGTACATGTGGAGCCCATAACATATGATTTCTAACACTGTCATCCACGTCAAAAGATCGAGTGACCCTGAGAACACAGTAAAGACTTTGTGTTATGTTGTATTATATTAGACTTTATAACTAGGCTCATGAGAGCATTTAACTGGACTGTTAAAGATTTCAAGACAAAAAAGAAGATTTTTAATGAAATGAGAAAATCCCAGGCTTCTCCCAGTTTACACGAGGCAGGAAAGTGTAATTAATCTTTGACAGAGGAACACATTGACGCCGATGTCGAGGCCATACTGCATTATTGCTGCTGGTGTTGTGGTATAATGGTATTGCATGCGCCATTATTGTAAAACAGTCATGCTAATAAAGTTTGAGCCAAATGTGCTGATGAGAAAACACACAGCCGGTGTAGTAGGATACACACATTTTGACCGGCTTTCATGATGATTCTCCGCAGGCTCTGTGTTTTTTGGAAGAAAAAAAAGTATTCGCACTAGCTGGCTCTTGATTCTGATATAGGCAGCTGTGTTTATGCCAGCGTGAATTCCTGCCATATTTTCCTGCATTGCCCAGGCCTTGCTGGCGCGGACCCATCCGCTGTCCCCTGTAACCTCTTTCAGATGCAGAGAAGTAGGTTTAAGAGATTTGGATTTGTATATAAGAAAACCTGAGTGGGAATGTTGAAGGGAAATATTAGACTTTTCGCACTGTGGAAGAGGAGATGCGATACAGATGATGCATGAGGTCGAGACTCACCGTCGCGCTGGTCTCTTTTTACTGTTGCTTATGTAACTGTAGTGAATGTAAATGTGATGCAGCGATTTGCCGTTGTTTTTTTTTTTTTTTTCTGAATTGAAGTTGGTGTGATAGAACAGGGAAAACACTGGATGCACAGGAGGTAATCCTGGATCAGTACTGAGAACGTGTGACTGAGATCCATCCTGATTCTCAGTCAGTTTGCACGTCCAGTTGGATTTTCTGTCCATAACAAAAACGCTGGTTCATGGAGGGGCTGCAATAGATTTCTCTTAGATAGATTTCTCTTAGTGAACGAATGTGTGCAAGTCCATGGTGCCCTGCATTAAAAAAAACTCTGTCCCTGATTTTGACTACCCATGCTGCCTCAATCGCACAATTCATTATACTGTACGCTACACCGTTCTTCTTGCACTAATACATGTCTGTACATGAGTACAAGTGACACATTTCCTTTCAAGTGATCCTAATTCGATCAGGGTTTCATTTCAGGTAGATCTAAGTGCCTGTTCGTGCCTGCTTATTGCATTTAAATATCTCATTTGTGTTTTGTTTTTTTGTTTTTTCAGATAGTTTGCATCTTTTAATTTTTCTTTATTAACGCATGAGTGACTTTATTTTTAAATACACACCGACTCCAGATGATGACATGAACGCTATGTGGGAGTGTGTGTGAGTGTGTGATTTGGTGATGTGAAAACTTTAGTTTTTTTTTTTTTTTTTTTTTACTTTTGCTCATTTTAAGTGGCGTGCAGAACTGTGTAACGTAATACTGCAGTTAATCAGCCTGATTGAAAGTTCTGTTTATCAGCACATTAAGGGCGGCTTGTCTTAGATCCTGGCAGATGCGCCTGTATAGAGTGAACGTGACAGATTGAAGAGAAGCTAAGTGGTCCAGGCTGAATAAGGCCCTGGGAAATCAGCCATATGCAGTGCTGCACATTTAAGGCTCGTGTTCCAGACATCAGGTCAATAAGGTCAGCACATGGGACAAAGGTTAAACAGTTTGACCCTGGGAATCGAGGCAAAGAAGCAATATTGACACACACACTACAGTGCATTTCATAATTTCACATCACCTTGAACTTTTCCACATTTCATAACGATACTGGAACTGAAGTAGACTTAATTAGGATCTGTCATTAAACTTATGTTAATAATAATATGTCAACGATTTAAAAAATGTCAAATATTTTTTATATTTGGGTCAGCGCTTGGTAGAATTAATATTGACTACAGTTACAACTGCAGGTCTACTGAAATACGTCTCTTATCGTCTTTTCACATCTGGATGCTGATATTTTGGCCCAGGTCAAATACACAGGCAAAGCATTTCAAAACTCTCAGATTTATCATTAAACATTCTAAAAAACAAATTTCTAAACGTGGTGAAAGTATCTGTGAATAAAGTATTTGAAATAAATTTCACGCTGACGTTTAATGCAAAAGTTCTAGAAGCATTTCAGGTTGTCTGCTTGACTTTCCAGATGATAAAATCCTTTACGATATACTTCCTTTCCTTCTCTCCAGCTCTAACTCTCTAACTTTGTCATGAGGATTCAATGCACTCTTGGCTCTCTTGGTTTTGAGACCGGTGTGATGTGGTCGACAGGGAAGAAATGGGAGTAAGTGGACGCTCCTCACAACCCAGTCAGACTTAAAAACAAATAAGACTTCTCCCTCCATGCAGTCTAAAAAGGATAATGAAAGACAATGAGAGAGGAAGATGGGAAGATAAGCGCAAAGGAGCATGTGACTCTGGCCTGCCCACTCTCGCACACACACACACACATACAGAATGTGACACACATGCCTCTACTGGGTTTATGTTAAGGAACCTGATTCACCAAGACCATGTTGAAGAAACAGCACCTCTCATCTTCTGTGAACACATTCCAAAGACCACAGCTGTTGGCCAAAGTACATGTACATTCCCTGTGTGTGTGTGTGTGTGTGTGTGTGTGTGTGTGTGTGTGTGTGTGTGTGTGTGTTGAAAACAAATAAATAACCAGAAGATGGCAGTGTCCATAATCCAAATAAGGAGTCTAGAAAGGATGAGGAAGGATGAGGCATACACTCACTCACTCATCTTCTATACCGCTTTATCCTGTATTCAGGGTCACAGGCTGCCTGGAGTCTATTGCAGGGGGCTTAGGGCACGAGTGGACAGGGTGCCAATCCATCGCAGAGCACACACACTCACACACACTCATTCACATGCTACAGGCAATTTGGGAACGTCAATTAGCCTAATCCTCATGTCTTTGGACTGTTGGAGGAAACCGGAGTACCAGGAGGAAATCCACCAAGCACGGGGAGAACATGCAAACTCCATGCACACAGAAACGGAAATCGAGTCTGGCTGGGAGTCAAACCTCGACCCTGCAGGTTCAAGGCGACAGTGTCCTATAGCTTTACATTCCCTAATGGCACCAGGCATGACTCTCTCTCATTTTCCTGTCTTGTTTTCAGCTCATCCTAGTGACCGTTTCACTTCATGTGCAGTAAATCAGCGTGTTTCAGTTAAATCAGGCTTCTTTGGTCTCAGAATCTCAGAATCCTCATATTCTTTGCCCAAATCTAAAGCGTAAAATTCATGGCTTTGTGCGTTCCTTTCTTTCTTTCTTTCTTTCTTTCTTTCTTTCCTCCTGTATCCCAGCCTGTTGCAGCTGCCATGTGCCTCACCCTGCAGTATGGAATATGACTCTTTCCATCCAGAGATCCAAAGGCATGAGTAATAAAAAAACTGCAGTGCTTACTATATGCTGTCATTCTAATATTTTTATTCTGGCTACGTTCACATTATAAGCCACATTGTTCAGTTCCAATTTTGGAGGAGAGGGGGAACGTGGTCAAATCAGGTTTGCATTTCATGAGGGTTCACATTCATAATTACAAGTGACTTTTATCTGATCGAATGTAGACGCATCTGTCCACTGAAACGGCACACATGTGCACACCAGTATGTTTTTGCTCACATATCTGAGGGAAAACGCGTCATATTTGTGCGGCCACTCATTCATTTCAAACACTGGATGTTGTTTTAGTAAAAATCTTGTACTTGGGATTTTGCCCTGGAGGATGGCAAGCAGTTTGTCGTCTGGATTTGTTGAGACCCAGACGAAGGAAGAAAGCCAGATGACTCGTTAT
This sequence comes from Clarias magur, assembly GCA_013621035.1. Lineage (NCBI taxonomy): Eukaryota > Metazoa > Chordata > Actinopteri > Siluriformes > Clariidae > Clarias > Clarias magur. Next base: position 1,087,172 of record QNUK01000008.1, read on the forward strand.
AGCTATTTTAGCAACAATTGCTAGAACTGCTATTAAAATTCCGCGCTGTCGGTGCTGACGGACGACATCAAGACAAAACGTTGCATGAATTCCGATCTGCCTGTTCTCATTCATTCATCAAGTCACATGACCACATATCAGATACCTGTCTGATCTTGGACCACATATGAAAGTAGGTCAGATTTGATCTGAAAACTATCTGACAGCCTTAAAAGATCAGATCTGTGTCACAATTAGAATTGAGTCACTTCAGGATGGCAATGTGAACGTAGCCTCTTTTCTTCTCTTGCATCTGTTAGGTCTCAGCTTGTCTTTCTTTAAATCAGTCCTGGTGTATTAAGTATTTCATTCACAGATATTTCCTAACGCAGACTGGGATGAAAAAGCAAAAAATGCCCATTTAAATGACGATTGACGATTGACAAAGGATGTTGTGTCAATGTCAGGACAATGTTGTTTTTGGAAGTTGGAATGAAAGGAACATGAATGCTGACTAACATCAGTCACACAACATCTGACCACATCCATGGTTCAGAATTCTGATCGGAGATTGGGGAGGATACAGCAGCATCCCCCTTACAGTCTCTGTTTAATTTTCTTAAGGAAATATTCCCAAGAACTCCATTTTAGCTCCCAGTTTACTATAATATGGTCACCATGTCTCAGACAGACCTCAGACTTGAAGTGTTTTTTTTTTTGGCTGCTTTCCAGATTATATCATGGTAAATTGTCGTTGTCCGGTATTTTTCTTGTACATGCATTTACTAGCGTTGCCAGCATGTTCCCTAGAGGTCTAGTGTTAAGCGCAGTGACCAGATTTCAAATCCTCCTCAGGCCATCAGTTTTGTATTAAGGTTGATTATCCCATCGTCATCTAGTCAACAATCTTGCAATTTATTGTAGCTGTTTTTATCCAGCAGCGTAAAATTTCTCCTTGCTAGAATTTTCCTTCTATCTTAGCCTCTCACTGTTTAATCAAAAATTTTTAGATTGGTATGGAATGATGCTCTGGATATTTATGAAAGGAATGATGATGTATCCTTCACACCCAGAGCCCTGACTATGTGTATAATCACTTCTGCTGTTGGAGCGTTTTCACAGCAGGGACCCCGAGATCAAGCGCACTTGACCCAAACCAATTCTGGTTCATTTTGATCAGTGGGAATATAATCGTTCCGTGCCCGAGTCTGTTTGAAGAGGTGGTTTCAGGCACAGTACAGCATACATATAGACATGGAACAACTGAGCATGGAATGCAGTCGCACCTGAAGACGGAAATAGACCGCTAGTTGTAAATAGACATTAGTTTAGTTTGTTCATGCTCCAGTTTCATCCTCTGACCTACACATCTAGGAAGTATGAAGACACTCGAGAGTATTGTTCTTGATATTTTTTCTGAATGCTGAATGTTCACAAAGCACATACTGCCACCTGCTGTATCAGAGTTTAAACATGCAAGTGTTCCCGAGAACGAAGCACAAAAAAACACACTCGAAGGACAGCGCTATCCGCTCCTTCCGCTTGCATGAGCTCACAAATGCCCCAGATTGGCTGTAGAGCCGTGATTAATGTGAGAACGCTAAATACCTCTCATCCCTCCCCTCTGAGCGAGCTCGGCCAATCAGCTCTCTCTAGACCTCCGGCTGCGATTGTTACAGCATTACTCGGGAATCGAACTCACGATGATAGGGCGAGCACTTTACCACTGCGCCACTTGGAGGCATCAAATTCAAATTCTGATGTGAAAATGCCCTTAATCTCCCTCAGCGTCTCCATAAAACCCAGACGCTGAGAAGCGCCTCGTCTTCTCTGGTGACACGTGTACGCTAATTAATTTACCTCGTCTTTTCTCTACTTGAAGATTCAAGATTAAAAGGTGCTTTATTGGCATGACAGATATTTACATTTGTTTGGCCAAAGCTTAAAAAAAACACTGATATAAATTATGCGTTTGCATTATTTATAAATCTTAGAAAAATCACAAGCGTGTCTGTGAGGCAGTAAAGGTAGTAATGCTCTCGCTGGCCCTAAATTGGACCAATCAGAGCTGCGTGTGTGTATGTGCGCGCATATTAGCGTTAGTATTGTTTTCTCAGCAATAACTCCTCATCAGTCATAAACCCTCTGATGACTGAGTCTCTCCAGTGTGACTGCGCTGCTGCTATTTCCTGTTTACGCCAGGGAAAAGCACCCTTTGAACTTTCCAGCAGGCGATCCCACAGGGCAGCACGATCAGGCCAGATTTTCCCCAGAATGCCACTGATCCCCAGCCATGCGAACAACATGCTCGGCACACACTGCCGGCAGAGAGGCATATGCTCTCGGGTGCTTGTTTTTCAGGAATATTTATTTATTTCTTTTTCTTTTTTATATCCGTGCATGTTTTCTTAGTGGTGTGTTGTGTGTATTGGGTTTGAGGGAGTGTGTGTGTGCGGGGGTGGGGGGGTGGGGGCTGGCGGTGGGGGTGGGGGTGTTTTAAGGTGCGACTCTTATCACCTGGGAATCAACAGTAGCTTCTTGCAAATTAGACAGCGTCTCACAGGCACATGCATGGCTGCGGCGGGAAAGTTTGAGAAGGACGGATACAAAGTGTGGGAAAGCAGAAGAGAAAAGATATAAGAATAAGAGATATTTTGTGTGTGAGAAAGAGAGAGAGAGACATCTGAGACATCAGTATTCACTTCTAATTTCTCACATATAAAATCCTTGATCACATATTTTTGGCAAGAAAAAGAGAGACAGGGAATGTTTCTGAGTTTTCTCGTCTTGCAGCTTTTGTTTACAGATTGTTTGCTCTGTATTTACTCCACACTATGAAAAGATTGCTGACTTTGGGAGTCGTGAGACAGGAGGCACAAAGGGTGGGACTGACCAACACAATTTAGAGAGAGAAAGAGAGAGAGAGACTCCACGAGCTGTTAGGACAAACTAGGCATTGTGTCCAAGAAACGGAGAGACACTCAGAGAGTTTGAGAGGGAGAGGTGTTTTGGAATGAAAGCCGAGGCCAAGTGATAAAGCAAGCTGTATTTCTGGAAGTGAAAAGAAAAGAGGATGAGAGAGAACTGTTCGTGATGAAGACGCAAAGGACACCGGGTTGGACGAAAGCATCTTGAGGACTGAAGATGTTCCTCATACATGGAGCAGAGACAGGAGGCGGGTAGAACTCACGGTCAAGTGTGCATGTATGTATGTGTGAGTGTGCTTGTGTGTGTGTGTGTGTGTGTGTGTTTGGAGGGTGGTGGGGGCAGTCTTAAGATTTGCATTTGCCCTACCGTAAAAAAAAAAAAAAACAGAGGAGGGCCTAAACCCGGAGCCTGGTCTCCCCTCCTTCTCTTCCTCTTGCCTTGTCCTCCCTCCTTCTGTGTGAGTGTGTGTGTGTGTATGTGTGTGTGATTGAAGAGTGGAATTAACACCGCACGCTTTAAACAGTAGGAGCTCTGTCAGTCCAAAAGAGCCGGACGAGGACCACTTGTGACATTTTGTTGTTTTTTTTCTTGTTATTCTTTCCACCGATCCCGTCACACACAGCGAGGTTCAACAAGGCTTTTACACCGACTCAGAGAACCCCTGTAGCGCTCGCCTCAGTGGGTAAGTGTGTGTGTGTGTGTGCGTGTGTTGTGTGTGTGTGTGTGTGTGTGTGTGTGTGTGTGTATACAATACGTACTTCCACACAACCAACTCTGAGAATGTTTGTGTGTGAGTGATAACGTCCTTCCAAACAGTAAAAAGTCATGAGCTAGTTTAGACAGCTTTTTTGTGCAGTTGTGTGTGTATGTGTGTGTGTGTGTGTGTGCGTGTGTGTGCGTGTGTGTGTTCTACGTTTTTTATCTTCTCACCTGTTGCTTTGTTGTTGTTGTTTAGGGTTAAAATAAATAAAATGCTGTGTGTGTGTGTGTGTGTGTGTGTGTGAGGAGAAGTGTTCAGACTGAAGTGTGTAGGTGGGTGTGTAATCGACTCGTGTTTATAGAAGTGCGTGTGTGTAAGGAAACCGTTAGAACTGGAATAGGTGAGATTATCACATGCTCAGACACACACACACACACACACACACACACACACACACACACACGCACAACTGCACAAAGAAGCTGTCTAAACTAGCTCATGACACCACACACACTGATCCGAGACTCAATACACTGAAACAAAACTTGTTGTATGTCGTATGTTCAACTCGACACACACAAACACACACACACACACAATTCCACATCAAACATGCACATGACTATGGAAGCATAGGCCACATGCAAAACACATGCGCATACACACACAAACATGCATGTCTCTGTGTGTGTGTGTGTGTGTGGTTGAGTTAAATGTGAGAGTTGTACCAGTGTGTGTGATGTTTTCATGTTTTATGTGTGTGTGTTGTGGTATAATGCAGTATTTTGTTGAGTGAACCATATGAAGCATGTTTTTTCTCCTTAAACCCCGTCTTACTTTGGAACACAGTGTTTCCTCTTGTATAAAGAGTGTGTGTGTGTGTTAGAGAGAGAGAGAGAGAGGTGAAGTATGATTAATTCAGCCTATAGAAGACCAGGAGGATAACGTGAGCGGGAGAGAGCGGTCTGTTCGTGTGACGTGTGTGCATGTCGTGTATCACGTTCTCATGCTGAGAGAACAGAACCCAGACGTCACCGTGTGCACAGGCTTGAGTCGTCAGAGCGCTTTCACCTGTACACTATACCTGTGTCTTACACCGTGTGTGTGTGTGTGTCAAAACTGTTTCATCTCTATTAAACAGCAAGTAATTCTGACTGAGTACTCTGATTGGACGAGTGAAGATAATGGACGGTAACAGCACTCGGACTCTTAACTATATGCATCACTCCTTGGAGTCCTTGGTGATTAAATAAGCGTTAATTACACTAACTGGGTCACAGCAAGTAGGTCTGTACGGTCCGTCATGATGAGGAGAGAGCAACCGTCTGACAAAACACACATTTAGAGAACCGGGCATAGAAGAAAACACTAAAGTTGTAACATCTTAAACAACACTTCCCAAATCGCACTTCAAGCCCTGATCAAGAACACTGCTAGGTGTGTGCTGATATTCATCACAACAGCACTCCCTCTCGTTAATAGTTGCTTCTAAGTCGTTCTAAATCTTATTCAATTTTATTCAAAGATAACTAGCTCGTAACACCAAGCACTCAACAGCTCGACTCTGCCTGTGCGCTCGATCAACAAGTCCAGCTTTACAAAACTAGCCAATAACAGACTTCCACACACTGCTTCTGATTGGCTGTTTGTTCTCTAATCAGGCGCCTCAGGAAATGAATATAACGCCATATAGATCAAGGGTTCTGTTTGATGTGTGCTGATATTCATCACAACAGCTTACCTCTTAGCAATATTGCTTGAATATGGTTTACAGTTGATTTTTTTGTAGAAGTATTTTCTACACCAAAGACATCTAAGGACACTAATAATATCTTCTAATTCATCTTTTCTCATATCCCGTCAATCATTATGTTCACTGACTAGCAAAATCTCTGAATGGAATTCTGAACTCTTTTACCATCACGACATTGAGAGAACGTTAAATAAATGTGCAAAAGCAACGTTGCAAATAAAATCGCAAAACAACAAAATTTGAGCCTTTATTTGGAACATTTATTCTGAATAAGAATGACATTTACCCAATGTCCGACCACATCTTTGAGTGTCTAACATTCAAGGAATTCTGATGGGAGATTGGGACGGACGCAACAGCTTCCAGCACACAGCGCATGTATCTTTTGTTACACATGTAAGGTCACCTCTCTGTCTAATTTTCTTAGCTGAGCTCCCGAATTACTCTACTGTATTCTGGTGCTTGTGGCGCTCATTGTTATTTATTAACATTAGCAGCAGGTTTCCTGGTCGCTCAGCGGGAAGCACACAGCACTCCCACCACAGCATCAAAAGTTTGAATTGCACTCAGTCAACATTGTTCCAATGTAAGTTCATCCAAGTAAAGAGACCTTCCAAAAACAAACTAACACCAGTGTCATCGCACCGTCCGTAACGCTGGCAAAGTAACGTCAACAAATACGCCAAAAAATTCACACATATTTTCTTATCAGAGTAGACATCATACCTGGGTATCGTCACACCCTGACATGTTTATTTATGTTTTTGTCTCCCTTCGCTTCATTTTTCCATGTGATAGAGGCCATACTGGTGTGTCCCAGAAGCGGTGTGATAGATGTGGAGAGAGAGAGAGGAACGTGTTTGTAAACCCAGTGCCAGAACTGGTATTTCAGCCAAGCATTCCTCTGTGTTAGATACGGGCAAGTTGGGATTAAGGCACATCTATTTAATAAGCATGAGATATTTCGTGATATGACACGGCACAACTGCAAGACGCTGATTTTTTATTTATTTTTTTTCAATCATGAATGAAGGGTCACATAGTTTATTTGATCCACTATGCAAGCATGGTTTTGACTTATAAGGAATCCATAGAAAGATCTGTAAAAAGTCGATAGTGCTATTTTTGTTTCTTTCTACATTGTGAAACAATGCTGAATGCAGGCAAAATATGCAATAATCTCATTTGAACAGTTGATATTGACATTTGTCTGATACATATGCTCTATAAAGCCTTCATAATGCCTGGGATGGTCCTCATGCGAGCCAGTTTCATCTTGATGGGTTTTGAAAATGTACTTGACAAACTGTTTTAAGTTTAAGTTTTTACTGTTTTATGAACTATTCCAGAACAGCTGATCTTTGTGTCCTAAAATAACTGTTGACTGTTGTTGTTTTTGTTATTGTTGTGATTATGTTATGTCCATACAGTGTATGTAAGTATACAGTTAGCAGGTGCAGGAGAAATTTCACTTTGTCGTAATTTCCAACAAGTGAACCAGAAACAAAAAAACTCTCAGATTTGACAAGAGCATGTAACCTTGAAAGGAACCAGACTGAAAAGGGAACTTCTCCTCTTCTGTGTGACACCGGATGACACTGGAATGATTATAAATTAGTACTGTATATAGGTGTAGAAGTGTAAAGTCAAACAGTACTAAGTGCGTGCAGAAAGGATGTTTAGTATGAGATTGTGAATATGCTTGTGAGTCTTTATGATCTTTATGATTCCAGCAGCAATTATAACCTTACAGTGTAAAATATGTCACACCTTCTGATTTACAGTACTGTTGCAGGTTCTGAACTATGGTACTTAATTTTCATGTTTTCTGTCTCTCCATGTGTTTCAGAGAGCCAAATCCAAGATGGCAGCCTGCTCCGGGCTCCAAGGCGGCAATGTTGGTCAAAGTGAACAGCAGTGGCAGGAATCAGCACATCAGCCCTGCTAGTCCTCGTCCTGTTTTTAATATAATCCAGTCCACCAGCAACACCCCCACCCCTAACCCCACACTCCCCAATAGAACGTCCTCCTTTGGCAAGATGGACCCCAAGCAGTCCTTTCATCTCCTCAAGAAGTCCGACAGTGGCAACTTCAGCATGGTGATGCCCAGCTCTGGTGTCCCTTCATCTGCGAGCGTGATTCGTCCATCTTCCCCTCAGTACGCGGCCACACCCCCCGTGCCAATTTACGATGAGCCTCCAGCTTCGGATCCACCCATTTACGATGAACCGCCAGCCGACATGGAGGTGGAAGGGGCTGACTACCCGACCCACGACCCCTATAGACCTACACACAGCATGCCGCGATTGGCTCCGCCCACCAAACTTCTTCCGTTCCCGCAAGTCAAGCACAAGCGTCATCCCTCGGCAGGCGAGTACAGCGCAGCTGGGCGTGAATGCATCAAGCACATGGTGAACGTGGACCTCCAGGCGGGAGAGAGCCCAAAAGAGGAGGCTTCAGTGGAGAAAAAGCAGCCGTGGCACAGCCGTCAGAGCAGCCTGGCATCTCAGGAATATCCACCCCCCTCCGCTGTCACCTACCAGGACTCGGGCTACTCGACAGGACCCTCGCCGAGTCTGCGCAGGAGGACCCGCAGAAGGGTAGTGCCAGGGCACGGGGCGGGGAGTGGCAGCGAGCTCAGTGACAAGCTCATGGCTGAGATGAAGGTGGCGTTAATGAGCTCAGAAGGTTCGCTGAAGAGCACGACACTGCCTGGACCGAATTCAGGCTCGGGGGAGGACGTGATGGGCAGCGAGCGGTCACTGTACAGCCGACATGGAGACGCGGCAATGATGTCACAGGAGGGGTTAGCAGGAGGCCAGAAGAGGACGTATGAGAAGGTGGATTCGTTGGAGAAGAGTGAAGCATCTCACACTAGTCTGTCTTCTCCAGAGCCAACAGCATCACCCTCACAGGTAGAATATTAATGAGTTTCAATTCAATTCGTTTCTTCTTGCTGCACTCCTTCTTGCTAACATGCTTGGTACCCATGGTACTACGTTTTCTACTATTGCAAAATGTTAGTTGGTAAGAGGACAATTCTCCAGGCAGGTCACTCGTATTCTGAGGTACCATGGTACTTTCAAGAAGGCTTTAAAAAAGCAAATAATTTTTAATTCAAAACAAGTTCTTGTTCTTGACAATCGCTCTAGTTATGATTAATAGAGATACTCTGATACACACAGTGTTATTCCTTTAGTGCTCTTACTTTCACTCCTTCTGTCTATCCTGCATTTTTTTGTTTGGGCCATAGTCACAGCATTTCTCAGTTGCTTTGTTGGACTGGAAAAGCAAAACATCGGTCTACATCCGGTCGCCGTGGAAACAATACAGTAGTGAGGCACTAAGAGCTTCCTGGCTCAGAGGGAGCAAGTGTTCCAGTGTTACACTCCAGAACAAGCGTGTGTGTGTGTGTGTGTGTGTGTGAGAGTGTGTGTGAGAGTGTGTGTGAGTGTGTGTGTGTGTGTGTGTGTGAGTGTGTGTGTGTGAGTGAGTGTGTGTGTGAGTGAGTGTGTGTGTGTGTGTGTGGATGTGTGTGTGTGTGGATGTGTGTGTGTGTGTGGATGTGTGTGTGTGTGGATGTGTGAGTGTGTGTGATTATGTGTGTGAGTGTGTGTGTGTGTGTGTGGGTGTGTGTCCACAAGGATAGGAATATCTGACAGTTTGTGGGGGACTTTGGGCTGGTAACTGTTTTTTTTCATTTGTTTGTTAAGATATTAAAAACTTCAGCATTTATTAAAAAAAAACATAAAGACGTTTTGACTACTGAGGTTAAAGTAAGTATCAGCAGTAATTAAAAGTAATTTTTATTATTAATTATAATTATATGATTTCCTGATCCGCATGCCATAACTGGGTGTGTTAAAATTTCATTGCTTTTAGTGAGAGTGCTTAGTTCAGCCAAATGTTTCAATTTAGTTGTGGTTATTGTTTATTTCGGAAATCGGAGAGCATAAATTGATGAGGATGAGTAAGAAAGAAAGGAAGAGATTTGGATCAGTCTGGGACACTTTATCACTCCGGCAGGCGAGAGAGAGAGACAGATGAGAATGAATTATATTATTCCTTTATATTAAACAAATACGTATGAAGTGAGGTGATTATTTTCAAATAACAGAACATCCTAAGCATTTTGTTCCTCTTGTACTATTTCAGTTATTAATGTATTTGTGTTTACTAAAGAATGAGACGCTGCACACTTTATCCATTAGTAGATGTGTTTATTGTCAAGCTACTTCCTTATGTTACGTGTAATAGTCCTAAAGAGTAATGATGTAATACGACAGTTTGTTATGTGACCTCAGTGGAAAAGCCTTAACTGTGGACTGATCTTAAAGCACTGACACAGGACGGTCCTCACAAGAACGCCAACTAAGTATTTCAGACAACTTCACTCAACACTGTATCAACAACTGCACACTTTTTAAGTGGCTTAGCTGTTGCTATAGAAACAACACCGTCTTAGTATAAGCGTCTTAATATAGATTGTGCAGCCAGCACTATTATTAGAGCTGCTGTTATATAAAGAAATAATTAACACCGATTAACCTCGGACTAAATAAACTTCCTCCGTGTCTTTGTCTTTCTCTGTTACCTCTGTCATAGTATGTACCTTGGTCTGCTTCCAAAAGTATTTTTATTGCAAATGTGGAACGTGTAGATCATCCCAGTGGAACAGCAGGAAAAGAACGAGCGCCACCGTCACCTATTGCAATGTTTTGTTTTTGCAGACAATAGGGATTTGTGTGTGTGTGTCAAGATATGTTAGATGAAATTGTATTTTTGAAGATTGCTTTCCAAGTGACTGCATGCATGGTGGCGTAGCAGTTAGCCTGCCAGGTTTTACCATGGGTTGGCAGGTAAAATCACGTCTTAGGTCTGTGTGCTTTCTAACTTGCTTGGTGGATTCTATCTAGACATGAATGTAGATTGGTTGGTGTGTGTTTTTTGTTTATTGGCCGTAGTGTATGACTGGGTGTGTGAGAGTGCTCTGCAATGGGCTGAAACCCTGTTCAGGTGTACCTTTGCCTTGACCCCTGCCCCCACAATCCTACACAGGATACACACTATAAAAGATGGATGGGTGGATGGATGGTTTCCATGGACCGAGCAAATAAAATTGATCAAACAGAAAGCTAAGACACCAATGGAAAGATGTTTGCATGCAGACAGGCTGTGTCAAGAAGGAATCATTATTTGGTGTCTGGTGTCGTAGGGAGCGAAACAGATGCCTGAAAGGATTTCAGCCAACAGTCTGAGGGGTCAGAGCTGAAAAGTGACCCACGACTGATTGAACAGGACAGCGTGAAAAAGAAAAAAAAAGCTGCTTTGTATGTTAGCGTCATCTATAAGAAGGTCACCAAACAAGCTAGGATACCAACCTTGAGCTTTGACTTTTCAGTGGTAATATAAATCTTCAAGGGCTGTAAGCATGGGTGAAGATAATGAGGTAAAGCAGTCAAGGCAGAGGGTGGAGCGGTCAGGAAAGACGTGACTGTAATGTGGGTAGAGCAGCTGGATCTCAACCTTAATCTCTGTGTTAGCGATCTGCTCTTATGGCTCACTGCTCCACAATTCACATGCTTCATTTACCATTAAATCAACCATAGTGCGTGCTCTCTCTCTCTCTCTCTCTCTCTCTCTCTCTCTCTCTCGGTCTTATGAAACCTTAACCATTTAACTAGGCGGCATAAATCACATATGCAGAGGTTGGAAAATCTGACCTCAAAAGGGAAGTTGACAGATGGCACTGCATGGCAAATTCATCTACGAAATTATTTTTAATAATAATATGCATAATTTATCATGTGGCTATGAGCGCTGTCACATGTGGCTACGAAGCCTGTGGTCGTCTGATGGTAATACTTTAGCCACGATGATCCTGATGAGACCTCAGTGTGCCTCTCTGATGAAAGGGTGGGCTGGTGGTTCAGCGATGTCACATTCAGTACCTTCTCCTTTTAGCCACTCTTTTACACCTGGGTTAATAACATATTTTTTAAACAGATATGCTGTGATTTGTAACGCAAAGAACATGTTATCAAGGACCGTATGAAGTCAATAGACCGAGAAGGAAAGCAAGGCTGAAGTTTCATCTTCTGAACGAATTTCCATATTGGGTTCCCTATTTTGGAAGCAAGTGCAGTTTGTGCAGATGTTTCCAGGCATTCGATCCTGTTCTGGTTGTTCTGGTTACGGAGGAATGAGTAAGCGTATCACAGGCTGCACACACACACACACACACACACACACACACACACACACACACACACACACACACACAAACATTTGTCTTGCTATCCTTCCAAGGACCTTTCACTGACATCCTTATTTGCCTTAACCTTAACCTCAGTAACCAAAATGTTCAAAGAAGAGCTGCAGATTTTGTTCAAATAGCAACAACATTTCAATCATCTGTATTTCCCGCCACAGATGTTTAGTCGAAGCAGCTGGTTTGGTTTGTTAAATGTCTTTGAGAACTCATGTCACCCTGACATTCTTCTTTTTCCATCACTTAGGCAGGAACACTGGAATCCAAGAGCCAGCCTGAGTTCAAAAGCGGAAAAGACCATGGCGATGACGGACCACGGCGCGGCGCCACTTCCGTCTCCTCGCTACCTGCGCTCCAGATACATGCCCCTGCCCCTGGTTCCGCCTACCAGTACCCCTACGCTACCCTGTGCAAACCCCCAATTGACACGGATATAGAAGCATGGGCTACGAAGAACCTGAACCAGCACACGCGAGGCCTGCTGCGCCGACGCATCTCTATCGCCAACATGCTGTCATGGAGCAACGCCTCCATCAGAAAGCCCATGCTGATAACGAGCGACCGCACCATCAAAAAAGAAGCGTGTGAAATGTTCAAGCTGGTCCAAACCTACATGGGTGATCGTCAAGTGACACGCCTAGACCGTCGCCATGTCGCCCTTCATGTGGTGACCAAGTGCTGGAGCATGCAGGGCCTGAGGGACGAGCTGTATGTCCAGCTGATCCGCCAGACCACGGACAACCTGAACCTCAGCAGCCTCTGCGCCGGCTGGGAGCTCATGGCCATCAGCTTGGCCTTCTTCTCTCCATCACCCAAGTTCAGACGCTATCTCGAGGGCTACATTCAGAGATACCTGGAGCCCAGTAATGACAAGAAGAGTGAGTATGAGTGAACTATTCATTATGATCATAAAATTTACGCGCAGTTTGAAAGTGTGGATGTAGGTTTTAAACGTGTGACGAATATAAGTCACAAATATACTGTACATTTGTATATTATAGCTTCCGATGTTTTTTTATTGCCATTTTGGAAAACCAGCAGCGAATGTTTATGTTTCAGGTGCGTTTGTCTGGCACTGCCTCGTACGCAGCGAGAGTCAATATTGAGTTCAGTACTAAAATTAAGATGGCCTGGTGCCTGTTCAAACAGGATGCAATGCTGGGGAACGGGAGGAAAATAAAACCACCGGGAATACTTTGGGTCACAGTTCAAAGGAACAAAGCATGATGATGCATTTTTCTCAGTGAACGTTAAAGGGTGTGTAGATATTTTGCAGATAAATGTATGAACATAAAAGTTTTTTTTTCTTTCCTTTTTGTTATCAGTATTACAGAGGATTGTGGAACAACAGGACATAAAAAACAAGAAGAACTCGAAGTCCAGGAAGAAGAGGAAGCAGAACAATGAAGAAGAGGAAGAACAGGGTACATGTTAGCGAAGCATGGCACACACACAAGCACACACACATCCATCGGCAAACACGTGCAGAGACGATTCACTTTTATAGGGGGACTGGTGTGCTGTTTACTGTGTAGTTGTAGTTTAGATAATGCATAGAGATGTAACCTGTTAAAAGACAGGATAAAATATTTGTATACAAGACCCGGGACTGTGTATCTTTCACATTCTCCTCCCTATAATCAAGTCAGATCATGACAGGACACAGTTAGTGTAGTAACTTATCCCAGTGTCTGACTGGTGCTTAAATACCATAAAGGAAGAAAGTTTTTCAGTACACCAGAGCCATGATTAGACTGCATGTTCACGTCTGATGAAACACTGGCCTCCCAGGAACTCCTTTAATGCCCCATACGTATGTACATATGGCTTGTAGTGAGGTCAGGACTATGCGGGGAATGAGGCAATACCTCCCAGTTCAAATGTCAATGAACTGTAAACTGAAAGACATCTCTTTTTGCATATATCTCAGGCAGACGTTTTTACGTTTTAAATCTTCTTGCCTCTAAAACTGAAAAAGGAAATAGCCAATTACATTTCCTTTTACATTATCATTACTCTTATAGACATTATGCTTCCTGCTCCATTTGAAACCTAATATACTTAGAGAATCTCAACATTTCTGCTCAACTGTAAATAACTTTTTCCTGTGGCAGGAGAGTTATCACTTCTATTATCTGCTTACAGTATGTACTGACTGTATGTATGATGGCGCTGCGCCTCACAGACATTTTGAACTGGTTACCAACTGAATTCATCAGGTTTATGTACAAGTACAATTTGATGAAATTTGTAAAATGTACTGAATGAGAAACTCACACTTAGCCAAAGGTTTAAACTTGACACGGCTTGTTATCCCGCATCAACTTTGCAGGCAGAAGTGAAGGCCTGAGTGATCACATTTCTACACTATTCTGGCTCAGTATGTTCATGTGTTCTTAAAGTAGAGAAAGCAAAGTTTTTTGTTTTTTTTGCAGAACGATGCAATTTGGGTCAAAAGCGACGTATTTTTGGCTGTTTTCCAGTTTTTTTTCCAGAAAACATCTGTTTTTCCAGTTTATGAAAACTGTAAGAACGAAAGGGTTCTGCTATTCTCATGGACGAAAACGACACAGTTCCTGATTTATTTAAGCTGGGACTGTGACAATTATAAATTTGATAACAACATCAAGGAATTTGACCTTTACTTTAATGACCTTTATGATGTCACATTTTGCTCATGTTTTGCTGCTCGCCATTTCCAGCATGCCAGTATAAACGTGCACAAAACAAACTCCAGACGCATGCATGACTCATCAAAGTAGAAATCAAAGTACTGTGGAATCTTTTCACTTTCACCGGAGGCTGTGCCGATTCCCATGTGAAACACTCCTCAGTAACCGGCTGTTAGTTAAACACAGCTAATTTAAATGCTGTTTAAAAGTCATAGAAGCTCCCACTCTAAACGAAATAAAAGTGCTTTCTGTATATGAGGAAATAAAAAGTTGGAACTAATTGCCAAACAGTTTTGAAGGTCTAGAGATACGTATGAGGTTTTCAGCAGCGTGATGTTTTGACCGGTTGCACATGATAATAATGATGAGCCAGCTCACACACATTAGAGAAGAGAAAAGCTTCCTTCCATGTTTCCTGGCTGTCTGAATATCTATACACACACACATTTGCGCTCACGATTAGAGCTCAGTGCAGCGAGATAATCTCCAAGTCTCCTTTTGGTCCTCCTCCAGAGTGCTTAAAGAAAGTGAGAGATTAAGAAGGAGAGCAAAGAAAGAGAGAGAGAGAAGGAAGACCTCGCTGGTTTGAGTGGAGACCTTTAACAAGATACACATTAAAAACTGAGTAGGGAAAAGATAAGGAAGGCAGAGGCTATTTCAATCAGACTGTACCCTCTTTGTTTTTCCACCTGAGCTTGTATCCAGTTTTTTTTTTTCTTCTATGCCATTTCCCAGTTTCAGTGTTTTAGTTTTAGTGTGACACTAAGGAGCGTTTCAAGACGCAGAGATCGCACACACTCTCTTTCTTTCCCATCATAGCGCTACATGAGAGTTCGGTGGCTTGCAGATGTTACTCACCACTCGCCTGCAGCTCAGCTGAGTATAATTAGCTGAGTCAGGATGAGTGTGTGTGTGTAAGTCATCCCGACCCTGCTCACACAACATCATATTCAGAGGCTTCTGCGAGGTAAAGACCAACCACAGAGCCGCGTGCAGCTGCGTCCAGCGATGCGTCAGAGTTGACTCGGAGACCACAATTAATGGACAGACTAGTAGCTGATGAAAATTATATACTTTATTTTATTTATTTATTTATTTTAATGTGAGATTACCTTTTAAGATCATTGCATCATGCTTATCAGCTAAGAGGATGATCAGGCATGGGAGCACTCTGAAAATTACAAACTGCTCCTTTAAACGCTCTTCTCTCAAAGCACAAAGGCAGATTAGTCATAGTGGTGTGTGACAGGAGTTCTGGCTTACTCAGGCCTCCTCTCTGGTCTTTTTAAGCCCTGAGACATTCTCCGAGTACATTGTCTCAATTGTAAAGTGTCTGCCTTTGCCCTCGGATTAGTTTTGTTTATTGGTCAAAGTTGCAGGATTTGGAAAACGGCTTAACACGAGCCGGGTGATTTGTTGCTACCCGGTCAGACTAGTAGTGTTTGAGCATGGATTAGTTATCAAACATATTAATAGATGTAAAAACATTCACTTGAGCTTGTTGTTATGTTGGAGTTGGCTGGAGATTTTCTCACAAATGGTCTTGCAGTGTTAAATTTTAATTTTAATTTTATTTGTCACATACACAAATGTATGATACACAGTGAAATGCTTATATGGCCGCCCCTGCACAAGATTATCAATAAGAAATAAATTATGTAATAAACTATAGAAAAACATGAGCTGTAGAAAATATAGACGATTTTAAAAAATCTCCTATATTTAAAATTCTTATAATAATAAGAATAATAAGACTTTAAACTTAGTTGTACAAAATATAGATGATATGGCTGTACAAATATGGAAAATATAGAAACTGTTGTGGAAATTAACATAGGATTTAAATAGAAATGTCCAGGGAGTGTGCAAATATGCATGAAAGTGAAGATGTAATGACCATAATGACCATAATATAATGAATTATAGTTAAGATTAATTATTGCTCAAAGCTCATTCATGCATGAGTATTCATTCATATGTGTTTCTTAAGTTCTTAGGCTAGATATAACGTTTGTATGTGAATTATGTTTTATATCGAGGTTCTGTTCAGACCGATTTTGCCCTGAGAACAAAAATGTGGCGACCTTAGTCCTTGAGAGAATTTTGTTTTCTCATCAATCTATAATAAATATATTCTGTTTCCGTATATAGACTTTACAACCCTCAAACTTCAGCAAAGCTTTTTTTTTTTAGATTTCAGTTCCTGAAGTTCCCTGTGACTTTTACATTGGTAACTTAAAGCTACAAGTCACAATAGCCGATACACGCCACGCCCTCTGGTGGCTGATCGATTTTAAGTATAAAATGGCATCAAAGTCAAAACGATTAAACCCTAAAATGTAATACAACATTTTATTCATTATTAATAATATTTGCAGTAAATAATTCAGCCTGTTCAGAGTTTTCTGTTGACGTGAAGTTGCTATGCACACCATAACACCATAAGGATTAGGTAATGAAAGCTTTTTTCTGTTTGTTTTTTGTGGCACAGTAACACAGCATTGGTGTATTGTGATGTGATGAGAGATTTGCACATAACAAGGATTTTTATAACTATTGGACATTTGAAAAAGAGAAAAGCAAAAACCTGTCTGTAGATCAAACCAGGATTGGATTGTCAAGATAATGAAATGATAAAGAAGTGAAAGGGCGTAAAAATATTTTCCGCATGGTCTGCACACGCAGGCACACATCTGTCTTCGATGTACCAACTCATCTTTTTAATAAAGGCTTGACAGGATAGAAAGATGGAAAGATAAAGACCTTTACTAAAGGAAAAGTCTTTTGTTGCCAAAAGTACTAGCGGGCAGCGCAGGCTTCAGGAAACCCACAGGACTGAATTGTTTCTCGTCGTGAGCTGCGTGCCAGAACTGAAGTCCTGTGAAAATGGAGCAGATTTCAAGGGGTTTTGAATCATTGAGAGAGGGTTCAGGCTGGGGCCTCTCACCGTGCCAGCATGGAGGGCTGTTGTGTGGCAGCGGGTGGACGGAGCAGGGTCACAGGGGTTCTGAGAAAAAAAAGGATGCTTTCCTTAATATGTTAAGCACTTCATTCGAAAAGCTGAGATTCTTCACTTCTATAGGATTAAAGAAAAGCCATTACACCACTGAGTATTGGTATGCAAAGCAGCCCATTGCTAGATCTCCTTTCTTTCTTCTCTCTCTTCATCTCCTCCCACTTGGTCTGGCCTGAAGTACCGGTGTCAGTCGGTTGTTCTTTGTTTTTCCCGAGGCGACTAACACAAGCGAAGGAGGATCAAGAGGAACAAAACAAGACAAAAAAAAGAGAGAGAGAGAGAAAGAGACGGAAGGAGGCAGAGAAGGAGATGTGTTGGTGGGAAAACATGACCAGTACTTAATCAGAGATGAATAAAGGAAGTTTCATTTTTTTTTAAATGATGTAAACAAGAGGATGGTTATAAATGGGCAAATGAAAAAGAACTAGGAAACTGAAGTAGATTTAAAAAGATGAGAGGAAATGAAAGTGGGATAAAGAGAGACAGAGACGAGGATAGTGTCAGTGGGTGTGAGATGGATCAGACAGAAGCAGGCGCTTGTGAAATGTCTGACCCGTGTGCTTCTCGTGTTTTCACTGTCCTGATAACTGAAGAGTCACTGATGTAAAACACCAGCTGGAAAATCTGCATGCTTTTTTTTTTTTTTCCTCCACCATTTTGGCTTCTAACCAGGCTG
The DNA here is from genome assembly GCA_013621035.1 of Clarias magur. Lineage (NCBI taxonomy): Eukaryota > Metazoa > Chordata > Actinopteri > Siluriformes > Clariidae > Clarias > Clarias magur. The sequence continues at coordinate 1,105,167 of QNUK01000008.1, forward strand.
ATGGAGTTTAAACTCGCTCAGGTTACAAACTTGTCTTTGCAGGCTGTAACATATCTTAAGTGGCTTTGAATCATCCAGGCTGCACTGTAGGTGTGTGTGTGTATTGTAGACTATAAAAAGCTGACCATTTGTTTCTTCAGCTCAGCCAGAAGAGGTGCTTTGCCAGAGGTGTGATGCTCAGACATCTTACCCACAATGAAAAACACTTTTCTTAGCCCATTCTGTGTCTTTATTTTTTTTTAAAACTTTGATATAATCTATCCTTCTTTTTAATCTCATTACAGTAGACCCTGATCCTGTTGCTGTTCTTACCGTTTTCAATGTAGATTATTTATAACAGGCTCTGATTCTGTTCATCACATGCAAAAAAATAAAACACACACGTTTCTGAACCTCTTGGTAGCTGTTTCTATAAGCTACAAGTCTTCGTGTAAAGTTTACACAGTTGTTCACTTCAAGGAGAATTGTTTGTTTGTAAAATGTGGTTGTTGAGGTGAGCTCATCCCATCCCCTTTCTCCGTCAGCATTAGAAAACCTCATCCTCTGTTTCGTCTCATCTTCTTCTTTTTCTTTATCTGCTTCTTCTTTTCTTTTCCGCTTCTCTCTCCGTTATTGGTGTTTCTGTGGTCCAGAGATCGTGCCATGCTTCAGATTTCTAGATTCCAGTCTACTAGGCAATAACCTCCCACAGAATATGAGGAAACACACCATATTAAAGCGGCTTGAAGTCTAATCTGCCGTCTCATGGTCGTAGTCAGGGTGCATTTAGCGCTTGGTCTTTTTTCTGAGTATGCCACAAGCTGTGTTCAGTTCTCCAAGTATATGAGAACAGGGTTCATCATAGATTTTGTGGAATATAGTTACTTTATTTTGTATATCATCATCTTCTAACCTGTCTGAAATGTTACAGTTGTGGCTATGAGAGTTATTTTCACTTCCACGCACCATTACTCCAATGTGTTCACTGCAGTAATGGCCGAAGATGTCACGGACTAACCGGAGATGAAGCAGAAGACTTAGCAGTTAGCCCTGTAGCGTGGATGGTAAACCCAAACGCGGAAGTAGCGCGAGTAGGCAGGATAACCACGCAAGTTATTCTTAGAACTCTCCCGAAGCGAGAGCAAGAGTTTACACAAATAAACCCGCGTTCTAAGTACACACACCCAATCAGAAGCGATAACCCAAGAAAGTGAGTACTCACGTTTGGACGAGCGAGGCGACGGCGAAAGCACGGGCATAACTCAATGACTGAGCGATGTGATGCGTCATCTTGTTTCCTTTTATGCTTCCTGAAACCCGACCGTATTACTTCCGGGTCCTAGTGCCGGTCGTGTTATGAGTGTGCATGACAGTACCCCCCCGTCCAGGACCGACTCTCGACGGTCCTGGGGTGGAGGATACCCGACGACGGTAGTCCCGGATGAGTTCTGGGTCTAAGACGAACCGAGCCGGAATCCAAGATCTCTCCTCGGGGCCGTAACCTTCCCAATCCACCAGGTCCTGGAGCCCTCTGCCCCGAGGACGTGAGTCAAGGATCCGGCGAACGGTGTAGGCGGGACCACCCTCAATCATACGGGGAGGAGGAGCAGGGTGGGTGGGGGGAAACATAGGTGAGGTGGTGAAGGGTTTGAGCTGGGAGGTGTGGAATACCGGATGGATCCGGAGCGCCGCAGGCAGCTGGAGCCGGTAGGTGACAGGGTTAATCCGGAGATTGATGCGGTATGGTCCGATGAATCTGGGTGATAGTTTCCTTGATTCAGTCTGCAGGTGAAGGTTTTTTGTTGAGAGCCATACCTTATCACCTACTTGGTACATTCGTCCCGGTGGGTGTCGACGGCGATGTTGCAGGGTGTAGCGGCGATTGGCCTTTTGAATGGCTTGGTTGGCTTGTCTCCAAAGCCGTCGACACCGACGAACCAACTGTTGGGCCGACGGCACTTCCACCTCCGGCTCCTGATGATCAAACATCGGAGGTTGGAAGCCGTAGCATACCTCAAATGGGCTTAGGTTGGTGGCAGAAGATAGGTGGAGGTTGTGTGACAGCTCAGCCCAAATGAGGTAGCGGGCCCAGGAGCACTGGCGATCAGCAATAAAGCATCTCAGGTAGCGCTCCAGTTGTTGGTTGGTTCGCTCCGTCTGACCGTTAGTCTGTGGATGGAAACCGGAGGACAGACTGCAGGGGGAATTGATCAGACGGCAGAAGGCCTTCCAGAACCGGGACGTGAACTGGGGCCCCCTGTCCGAGACGATGTCCTTTGGGAACCCATGCAGGCGGACTACGTGCTCTAATATCAGCTCGGCGGTCCTTTTAGCTGACGGGAGTCCGGAGAGGGCCACCAGGTGAACAGCCTTGGAGACCCGGTCGACGATGGTGAGGAGGGTGTCCTTTCCTTCCGAAACCGGCAGGCCCGTGATGAAGTCAACGGCAATGTGTGTCCAGGGTCGGCGGGGAACCGGAAGTGGTTGAAGTTCCCCGGGTGATGGTCTGTTGCTGTCCTTGGACCTGGCGCACACTGGGCACGCCTGGACGAACTCATCTACGTCCTTCTTCATACTGGGCCACCAGAAAGCACGTTGTACAAACAGTAGGGTCCGCCGTCTCCCGGGGTGTCCTGAAAAGGGAGAGGAGTGTCCCCACTGAAGCACTTCGGCCCTGATGGCGTTGGGGACGTAGAGTCGGCCAGGCGGCACACCTGCTGGTGCGGTCTCCGTAGCTTGTGCCTTGCGAACCCTCGTCTCCAAGTCCCACCTGAGCGGTGCGAGGATCTTGGTGGCTGGTAGTACAGGCGCGGGGTCCGCCCGGGGGACGTCTTCCTCGTGTTGTCGGGAGAGGGCGTCGGCTTTGGTGTTCTTGGACCCCGTGCGGTATGACAGGTGGAAATTGTAATTTTCAAAGAATAGTGCCCATCGCGCCTGTCTGGGGTTCAGCTGTTTTAACGTGCGGATTGTAATGAGGTTTGGTGGTCGGTCCAGACGATGAACGGCTCTCTGGCGCCCTGGAGCCAGTGTCGCCATTCCTCCAAGGCCCACTTTATGGCCAGCAGCTCGCGGTCCCCCACTCCGTATCGCTGCTGAGTGGCGTCAAATTTCTTGGAGAAAAAACTGCAAGGATGCAGTTTTTGGTCTGGACCTCGCTGGGAGAGAACAGCCCCGGCGCCCACATCCGAAGCGTCCACCTCCACAACGAATGGTTTATCAGCATCCGGGTGAAGGAGGATGGGACCAGTGGTGAAGCGGCGACAGAGCTCATGGAAGGCAGAGACAGCAGTTGGGGTGAGATTGAAGAGGTGAGACGATGGGCGGGTCAGAGCGGTTAGTGGCGCTGCAACGGTACTGTAGTCCCGGATAAAGCGGCGATAAAAATTGGCAAACCCGAGAAATCTCTGGAGTTGTTTAAGAGTCTTGGGTAGGGGCCAATGACTCACAACTTCCAATTCCTGCGGGTCCATGGCCACACCCTGGGGCGAGATGACAAAACCCAGGAACGTGGTGGAGCGCTCGTGGAAAGCGCACTTCTCCAACTTACAGTACAGCTGGTGGGCGAGCAATCTCTTTAGAACCGCTCTGACATGCTGGATGTGCTCGTTGAGTGTTCGGGAGTAGCTGAGGATGTCGTCCAGGTAGACGAACACCCAACGGCCTAACATGTCTCTGAGAACGTCATTTATGAACTGTTGGAAAGCGGCAGGTGCGTTGCAGAGACCAAACGGGATGACCAGGCTTTCGTAATGTCCTGTGGGGGTGATGAAGGCCGTCTTCCACTCATCGCCCTCTCTGATGCGCACCAAGTTGTAGGCGCTCCGGAGGTCCAACTTAGTGAAGATGGTGGCACCAGAGAGGGCGTCCAGGGCAGAGTTGGTAAGAGGCAATGGATGTCGGTTTTTTATTGTAATATTGTTGAGCCCTCGATAATCGACACAGGGACGTAGACTACCATCGCGTTTCTTCACGAAAAAGAACCCCGCAGCGGCAGGTGAGGAGGAGGGCCGGATGGTACCATGGCGAAGTCCACTGGAAACATACTCCTCCATCGCCTGCGTCTCGGTGGTGGACAATGAATAGAGATGGCCGCGGGGGGGTGTCGCACCTGGCTGAAGATCGATCGCCAGGTCGTATGAGCGATGAGGTGGTAGATGAGTCGCACGTCTCTTACAAAAGACTTCAGCCAGGTCCCGGTAGTCTAGCGGGATTTTATCTGTGTCGACATCGGGGGCCTCGGACTCCCTAGAGCACGTCCCAGCCTCGGCCCGTAGGCAAAGTTCAGTGCAGGTCGGCCCCCATTGGAGGATCCGGCTTTGGGTCCAGGATATGAGCGGGTCGTGCTGCAGCAGCCAAGGGTGTCCGAGGATGATAGGGGGTGAGGAGATAGTGGGGGTGTAAAACTGGATCTGTTCTTGATGTTGGTTAATGATGAGGGTGATAGGTTGGGTTTGAAAGGATATGGGGCTGGAGGAGAGAGGCCGACCATCGACTGATGTATGGTTACAGGCTGGGATAACGCCTCAATCTTTATCCCCAATTTTTTGGCATAGGAAGAGTCAATGAAGTTACCTGCTGCCCCGGAGTCGACGAACGCGGTTCTTCCGACCCGTTTGTGGCCAAACTGGAGATATACTTTAACCGTGAGACGGGAATCATTGGTCATGGTGGTGGAGAGGGACATGGGACCCGGTGAGTTCCTCCCATTTCTCACCGGGGCTGCGCGTTTCCCGGCGGCAGAGGACAGATGGCCCGATGATGTGCAGAAGATCCACAATACGCGCAGAGCCCCTCTCTGAATCGGCGTTCCCGTTCTGCAGCGGTCAAGGAGGCGCGCCCTAATTGCATGGGTTCCCCGACTCCTGTGTCAACCACGGCGGGAGGTGGAGTACCGACGGTCCTGGTGGATGCTGCAGTGAATGGGCGTGAACTTCTGGAACTGGTGAGCGGGAGAGGAAGGGCGTGGTGTGTGGTAGTGCAGTCATGGTGGGTGGCAGGGTTCGAGGAGCTGGCTTGGGGCGAACGAGCAGCCGTTGGTCGATCCGGAGGGCGAGCTGGATTAAACCCTCCAAGGTAGCTGGAAGCTCTCGTCCGGCGAGCTCGTCTTTTATCCGCGCAGCCAGTCCCTCGTAGTAGGCCGTCCGGAGTGCGGAGTCTCCCCAGTCGGTCTGTACGGCGAGAGTACGAAACTCCGCGGTGTAACGGCTCACGGCCGACCCTCCCTGCTTTAGATGATATAACTTGGAGTCGGTCTCCACCTCAGCAGCTGGATGTTCAAAAGTGAGCTTGAGCTGGCGGGTGAACTCGGTGTAGGAGTAGGCGACATCTGAATCCGAACGAAGAACCGCCGGGGCCCACTCAGCTGCCTGCCCGGATAGCAACGAGACGAGAAGAGCAATGCGCAGTCGGTCTGTGGAGTATCTGGTGGAATTAAACTAAAACACAAGATCCAACGCAGTTAGAAAAACACTGCACTTCCCATCCGTGCCATTCCATTTATCCGGTAAAGATAAGAAAACATCAGAAGGTGGAGAGGGAGTTGGCGGCGCAGCAGCCGCTGCGATGGGCGTGGCCACAGCCGGCTGAGCGGCCGCCCCGCGGAGGACCGCATTCTCCTGTCGCAGCTCCGCCACCTCGCGGCGCAAGGCCGCGACGCCCTGGAGCTCCGCGCGGAGCGATGCAACCTCACCACGGAGCTGATCGATCAGCTTAGCATGCTGGCCAACCACATCGCAGAGGTGAGCAAACTCCGCTGGGTTTACTGCCGATGGCTCAGTCATTCTGTCACGGACTAACCGGAGATGAAGCAGAAGACTTAGCAGTTAGCCCTGTAGCGTGGATGGTAAACCCAAACGCGGAAGTAGCGCGAGTAGGCAGGATAACCACGCAAGTTATTCTTAGAACTCTCCCGAAGCGAGAGCAAGAGTTTACACAAATAAACCCGCGTTCTAAGTACACACACCCAATCAGAAGCGATAACCCAAGAAAGTGAGTACTCACGTTTGGACGAGCGAGGCGACGGCGAAAGCACGGGCATAACTCAATGACTGAGCGATGTGATGCGTCATCTTGTTTCCTTTTATGCTTCCTGAAACCCGACCGTATTACTTCCGGGTCCTAGTGCCGGTCGTGTTATGAGTGTGCATGACAGAAGAATTTGCATCTGTTTGACTGTGTGTGTTTGGACTTGCGTGTATTTGTAGTGACATCTGCCATATTGGTTTACGCCATGTATATTTTTCTTAGCTTCGACTAATTTGTAGTGAAACGTCCTCAAGCTGTTTTTCATCGAAATCCTGAACACGTGTTAATGTAACTAAAATATACACACGCGAGTTCAGCCCGACACCATTCATATTCCAACTCCTTCTTATTAGCAACGGACTGCAATACATTCTGTTCTTACATGACCTCAATCTAAACCATTCCCTGCTTCATACATAATGCTGTATGAATTCAGCTCTGTCGTTGATAAGTTATCTGTTATTTGTGTCCTCCCCAGGTCTGCCAATCAGCACTTACGCCAAATACTGCTACCGCAAGCTGCAGAAAGTTGCGGTGACCGGGGGTAAAAAGGTAGGAACGGCATGCCTATTTATTTATCTCATTCCAGTTTATCCTTTGGCCTGAACAATAATGAAGCTGGAAGGGCAAACAGAGCAGTCGATGATTGAAAGCTATCCACACACTTGGGGTAAACAGAATGGGCTTGATGAGCTATCTGAAAGGTCAGCGGTTTAAACAGGGTTTTCCGGAGAGAACAGCCGCAGGTTTATGGTGCTGCCGAGAGAAAAGAAGCTGTAATATGTTCAGGCTGGCCCCGAGCCTGCTGAAGTGTAATATAGTGTAGCAGTGTCTAAGTGCCTACATGTGTTAACAATCAGCCTTAAGAAAGCTTCATGAGAGCCACGCAGATCGGGGAACGAGGGTTACAGTAACCCTAGAGCTTTACATCTCGCTCACACAGGCACACAAACACAAATACAGACACAGAGAGAAACAGAGCAGGGAGAGATGCAGTAGCTGTGTCACACCTCCTTCGCTGTCCTTTCTACAGTCTCCACCCTGTAATCAGCCGTCCCACCACTGTCTCCACCGCCTCTCACTAAGGTGTTATATTTAGCAGCACACTACGCAGCTGGTCGCTGGATGTTAGTGTGAAGTTATGGTGCTAGTAAACGGCTGCTCGAGCACATCAAAGGCCTTTCCAGCGTTTCATCATGTACAAATTGAAAAGATGTTTACATGTAACAGGTTGAGAATCTTTCTAGAAAAATTTAACTAATTGAAGGATAAAAACAAGCTTATCTATTTTCTCCATGCTAGCAAGAATGATGCTAGACTTACACTATGTGACTAAAGTGTGTTCCTGTCAACTTCGTGTGACCAGAGTTTTTATAAGACGTTCAACAGGTTTTCAAAATGTGTGACGCTCACTCTTGCTCCTTGCTCACTCCGAAGGGTCTGAGGAAACCTACCCTGGATGAGATTGATCACGGGAGGAACGCCATAGTGACGCCCTCGCTGTTCGGGAGCGCTCTGGAGGAGATCATGGAGAGGCAGAGCCAGCTGTTCCCTCACAGGAGGCTGCCCTGGGTGCAGGTGCAGCTATCTCAGTGTGTACTGGCACTCGGTGGAGCCCAGACCGAGGGGATTTTCAGGTAAGAAAGCTAATGGGGACTTGAACATGTTGAAGAAATAAACTAGCACGTTCATATCACACAACTACCAACCACATTCTTCCTCCATGACACACAAAGCCAGAGAAGCACACTTTTAATACTACAGTGGAACCTTGGATTATGAGCATAATTCGTTCCAGAAGTGGGCTTGTATTCCAAAACACTCGTAAACCAAATCAAATCTTCCCGTAAGAAATAATGAAAACTCAAATAATTCGTTCCACAGCCCAAAAAAAGTAATACAGAAAAATAATTAATACAATATATAAAGTAAAAATAAAACAAATTAACCTGCACTTTACCTTTTAAAAAAAGTTCAAATAAATCCCAACAGATAAGTGTTTCCATTTATACGTGCAGGCGCCGTGTATTTGTGTGTGTATGTGTGTGTGTGTGGAATTAGCCCCTTCCCTCGCCTCGTCTTACACAGTAAAACTCCTCCTACGTCCCCCCACCTCGCTTTTTAAGTTTCACAACAAACACACACACAACGGAAACACTGTTTTAACGGGAAAAAAAGAAATCTCTCTAATGACACTCGCGTGAGCGCAGACTAACGGAATCACTGCTGTAAAGTAAAAAAAAACAAAAAAACAAATGAACCGGCACCTTACCTTTGAAAAGAATCGCGACAGTGCAGAGTTTCTGTGTAGAGCAGAGTGTGTGTCTGTGTGAAGCCGAGGAGGTGGGTTGTAAAGGCGAGAGAGTGTGTGTGTGCCGGAGTGTGTGTGTAGGTGTCAAAAACCGTGACACTCGTAAACCAAGACATGCTCGTTTTTCAAGTCAAAATTTGTTAAAAATCTTTGCTCGTCTTGCAAAACACTCATAAACCGAGTTACTCGCAATCCGAGGTTCCACTGTAGTTTCTAATAGTCTAATAGCAGCACGGTACACGTTTATGTTTAAAGCATCCGACGTTGGAGCTCACAGACGTGATTGTGGTTACAGTATACGGAATAGAGAGTGATTCCATCCTTTCCTCTTTTTAGATATAAAGGTATTGCTTTAATAGCAAGGTATGGATATTATTCTCCCTGCCTGGGGCATCATAGAGACTTGACCTCATATTCTCTCAGTGCTTTTCTGTTTTAGGCATTCCAAAAAGTCAAAAAGTGAAATCCTTTGTTAGTGCAGCGCACACCTTTAACTAATGATGCTGTAAGACTTCGGTTTGAAGAGACAGAGATGGATTTGGCTGTGACATTTTTGTCACGAGGAGTGAAATGCATAAGCAGAAATGCATGGAGTTCAGGTGTGGCCTTTCCTTCCGAAAGCATTTTTTTCATAACTTGATTATGCATAATTACCTGCCTCGATTGCAACTATTTCTTGCTTCTGAATAAGCTGCTAAGTTACATGCATAGCAGTGTTTATTTTCTGCAGAAGGGCTGAGCCGAACATGGGACAGGATATATAGAGTTGCTTTTTTTGCATTACCGATGATAAAAATAAAAGGCTCCAAGAACACGGCATATTTCCCAAATTGGTAGGGGTGTCACTTTCCAAAGAGGCAAATCCACTGAATCTCGAGGGAAGATAAGAGTTCATCATTCCACCACTCCTCTGCAAAAGTCTAGATAATTACAGCAGCCAAACAAGTGTGTGTGTCCTCCTCAAGACTCTCTGTAAGTTGTCGTCTTCACACATGCTCCGCAGCTCTGAGAAGTCCCCGGTCATCGGGTGGTCCCCACAGGAGCTGTTTATCCAAACTGACCCCCATTTGTTAGACATTTGACCAAAAAGGCAAACAAAATGAAACAGATTAATCATTGACATGGAACAGCCTTTCCTTGAAGGCCAGCTGATGTGTGTTTGGAAAGCAAGCGCTTCCATACACCAAACAGCTAAACAGGTAGCTGTTAACAGCAGATTTATTCAGGGTTGTGACAGATAAATATGAGCACATGAATTATATTAACGCTCTGTTTATCAGACTGCGAGTGATAATGTGGGATCAGTTTTTCCTTTCATATGCCAATAATAAGTGCAGCACTGTGGATATGTTCCACCTCATGCTATAGTGTACATGTGGAGCTAAAAACGACAAACACATTCTTTCCATCGCTCTCTTTCCCTTTTTTAATGGCCATTTTTATGATGCTCGTCACCTGTGTGCGTCCTGTCAGGAAATCTGTCCCTCACCATTTGTTTGTCTGGTGTCTTCTATTTTTAATGGCCAGGTTTAAAGGGTTATTTGCTTCAGGGCCTGGGCGTATTATTAATGCATCACTTGTTCCACACGCACAAACACACATTAAAAGATTTGTCTTTCATGAAATTGAATTGAAGCATGTTCATGTGGGTTTGTCTTCAGATTCATCTAAATATAGCTTTGGTTCTTTGTACTCAGAGATTTTTCTGTTGAATGGAAAGTCTTTCATGATATGAAAAGTACATCGACTAAATAACTGTGCAAACCACCGCTCGTTCCTTCTGATTTTGCTTCCAGAGAGCCAGACTTGTATTTTTAATGTAGTTTTGAGTAATAGTTCTCCAGACTTACTGAAGTTTTTTGCTCTCATTCAGTCCAGTCCTTGTACCTGACCAGTTTCAGAAATTGTTTGCCACATAGTGATCAATGAATCATTCAAGCATAAGAAAAACATTTCACTTAAGGCATGAAACAGTGAGAAACAGGTGCAGATGATGAGATGATCACGCTGGTGATTCGTCTATTGGTGACGCTGAACGCACAGATGAGAGGGGAAATGAGGTTGCTGCTGGGGTTGTTACATAAACAACCAATTTTTTATTGTATCTTTAATCATTTTGCAGCCTGTCGCTGTAAAATATATGTTATATTTGTTTAATTATGTATACATTGTTTAATTCAATTTAACATAAAGAAATTAACTGTGACACTGTACAGTATATCCAACTGTACAAATAATAGACACGTTAGGCGTTTATGTACCACTATGGTCTGGAGTCAAACCAGCTGCACTGAAGTTCAGTTTACCTTATTCAATTAATTTAATATAAAAGACCAGTCATTTTGGGACACCAAATATAACCAGATGAAATACCATTCCTAGTTATCTGTAAGAACAAGGTCACAGACCGTTTGATTTGATTCATTTAAAGGTCACACGTCTCACTATATCTTTAAGACTTTAAAGGTGTCTTAGAGGTCCTTCACAGTGTGTGTTTGTGTTATGAGTAATGTTCAGATGAAATACTATCAGGTAATGCATTTTTCATATCTGAAACTCCCTTTATTTCTCTCCTGCTCCAAATGAACCATTTCAGCGTCTACTGTATGTAAGTGAGCTACTTCTGAGCCATGTCCCATCACATCAGAACTGAGCAGCAAGCCACGATAGGGGAAAATCTAATTGGCTTATTTAAGCTCTAGCCAATACAAAATAGGACAAAAAGCAGGGAATTTTTTTTGTGCACACACACTGGAGACCTGCTCTCATCTGAATATCCAAAAATGACTTAAAAAGTGAACAGCTGAGCTTTAAATGTGATCGGTGGTCCTGTGTGTTTTAATGTTGCAGGGTCCCTGGAGATATAGATGAAGTGAATGCCCTCAAATTACAGGTGGACCAGTGGAAAATTCCAGAAAACCTCTCTGACCCTAATGTCCCTGGTAAAAGCAACATCATTAAAGACACTTGTGATCTAATGTAACAAATTGTTTCGAATATTTACGTGGAACTGATGGACAAGACTGATTCTCTCTGTCTCTGTCACTCTCTCTCAGCGTCACTGTTAAAGCTGTGGTACAGGGAGTTGGAGGAGCCTGTGATTCCACAGAGTTTCTACACACAGTGTATCAGTCACTATGAGGACGCTGAGGCGGCCATCAGCGTAGTCCAGGCTTTACCGGAGCTTAACAGACTGGTCCTGTGCTACTTCATCCATTTCTTACAGGTATCTCTCACACACACACACACACACACACACACACACACACACACACACACACACACACACACACACACACTCGGACGTGTACTTATTCAGCCTTATCTCACTTATGCATCAATATGATAAATTGTTCTCTGAGGAAACACTTCACACTTTTGTCTCCAGTGTCGTTGCATTGCAGTAGCTGTAAAGTTATAATGTCTTGTTTTCCAACTCTATTTGTCAGGACAGAGGAGTTTATTTATTTATTTATTTATCTCTCTTTTTTTTTTTTACGGTTTCATTATGACAAGCTGAATTTTTCTGTCTAATTAACTTTAAGAGTCTGTTAAGGGAGCGACCGATTTTTAAAGCTGCTCCAATGCAAGTGTTAAATGAAAGGAGCTAACAGACATCACAGATAATCCTATCCTTCAGAGTGGTAATGGCATCCTAGATCATTTTCTCAGCTGGACGGGCAAAAAGTCTCACCAGTGCAAACCAGCTATTAACGTGGCTGGTGCTTTGCCACTACATCCCCTGTGGACTGATTTATTAGACTTTCACACACAATAATGAATGTAATGTAATGTAGTCTTTACTGGAGCTCACTGCATTATTGGTGTGAAGTTATTGCCGGGTAATAAAGAAAGTTACACATACACACATTTCTTTCTAAATGGTGTGCACAGTCTTTCACTTTAGATCCCTTAGGGTTTCAGTCCACTTTTTAAACAAAAAGAACACACAATAAACAATGACAGAAGCCTTTTTCTTTTTTTTATGATGCGGTGGTAAAGACCGATCCGATCTCCTAGTGAGTCAGGCATTATGTTAATCCACTTCAGATTATTAACGTAATGATAGTTACACAAGTGACTTAAATGCACAAATTTTATGAAACGAAAACTGATCTTGGGACATTTTCGCATCTTTCCCTCAGGTTTTCGCACAGCCAGTGAATGTAAGTAAGACCAAGATGGACGTGAACAACCTGGCCATGGTGATGGCGCCCAACTGCCTGCGCTGCCAGTCGGACGACCCCCGCATCATATTCGAGAACACGCGCAAGGAAATGTCCTTCCTCCGCATCCTCATCGTGCACCTGGACACCAGCTTCATCAAGGACCTTGTGTGAATTTTTTGACGCCGATGTCAGCGTGCCTCCCTGCAAACCCGCGTGTCCATGGGCGTCGCTTTCTTTACAGGGTTTGACCTGCAGCATTGTTGCGTGTTAACATGTCAGTGCTTTATAACTCCGAGAAAAGAATAAAAAAAAGACGTGCTGATGTCTCGAGGAAAGTGATTGTTCGCTTATTAAACGTCTTCGCTCCAGATAGGAATCACCAGCAAGTGACTCACTGATTCACTGAATAGCAGCATCCGTTGGAGGTTTCTCTGTCTGAATCAACACCCGGGACATTTTGAGGAAATGCTCCGATGCCTTGTAGCAGAAAGAATGAATGGATTCGGAAGTAAACTCCAGCATATCTGCAGCAATCAGACTGATAACATGTGAAACCAAAAGTGCAGGGATCTGTGACTCTTTGTGTTATTACTAATAACTCTTTCTTTTCAATAAGTTGGGTTCGGACATTATTTTTGGACAACTTCTATCTTTTTTTGTCTGCTTGATCATCTGGGCAATGATTCGCAGTTCCTCAGTGGAGTTCTCTAATTTAATATGGTTTGAGTGTGTCGGATATTTAATAGATACTAATCTCTATGCTAAGGAGAGTATGGGGCTCTCTTTTGGTCTTAGATGGTCTGCAAACTCTAAAAAAAGATCCGTGTGTGTGTGTGTGTGTAAACTGCTCATGTTGACGTGTGTCTGGAAGACAAATCTGTTGGCTTCATTCCGGCCTGCTGACTTTGAACCTGGTGCCTGTAGTCAACTGTGTGTGTGTGTGTGTGTTGTGTGTGATGGCTTTTTGAAAGGTCATCCTTCTGCAATCAAAAGCTCAAGGCATGGAAGGTGCTTCAAAACCAACTCTCCTTTATCTCATCTCCTTCAAAGAAACAATGCGTTTGATGTAGTGTATGCTATTTTTTCTCCGTGGCGTGTGTCAGCAGAAAGGCACGCGGGTCTATTCACCGCATCCGAGCAATCGAGATCGTACGCTTAGACGATATACAGTATTTCGCTTCGGCAACTTCGGCAACCATTTGCAGTCCTGGAGGCGACTGAGCTCGTGTTGAAAACGTTTTGTCACTCATGCATGGGCTTTAATCAGTTCTCAACCCCACGTCTTAAAGACTAAAACATGACTCCATCCACGGACGACACGGATGACTGCAAAGCTTCACGGACATAATTTTTACTGTGTTATTTTTCCATAAGACGGGCCGATTTCATATCTCAGATGTGCGGTTAAGGACGTAGCCAGGACCCAGGCTGTAGTATATTTAGCTCTTGTGGTCAGACTTTAGGGTTTAGCACCAGCATGGGAGCGTTTTGGCTTCTGATTTTGGAGCGAGACTTCAGAGTTTTTGACCGCACGTGTTTTTGCACACAGCACACCCTGACTTAAACGTACACCCTGAAATAAGACGGTTCTATCAGACAAAAACAGTCAGGCATGGTTAGCTGCTTGTTAAAACCCCATGCTGACATTTCCACAACTATCTGTCTGGGTCCTGCTGTTCCACATTGTCACTCAATTTACACATTACAGACAGACGTAGTAATTTTCTCCAGCACGTTTCTTCTCATTGTCCATGTCAATCCACGCAAAAACAGGAGACCCGATACGGTAAAGAATACAGTAATCCTGCTGACGGCTCTTGTAGTCCTATATCATTGTTAGTTTAGACATCAGATCCAAGAATTTTCCCACATGACTAATCAGCATGCGCACGCCACCGACTTCTCTCTGTTCTTCTGTAAATATGACTCTACGTCTCCCGTTATGTTTGTCCCGAACTTCTCCTTTTTCAATCAAACATTACTACATCCATGAAGCTATAGTTACAATCAACTTGTCAATTCAGAGATCTGTCATGTATCTAAATATAATCATTTTGACGACTGTGTTGAATAGTGAACAGAACTGTAGCAGAAAACAGCCACATTACTCGCCTGTGTGTGTGTTGTTGACCTCCACTATGCTCCTGTGTTGCACTTACCCGCATGTCCTCTGCCTCTACGGCTCTCTGTGATCCTTGCAGGGACTAATGACCTCTGACTCGAATTGTAAATATATTTTTCTCCATGGCCTCTGATGGGGACAGCTAGAAAAAAAAGATGGATGGCAAGCATTTAATTTCCATCGTTTTGAAAGAAAGAATAAAATTTATAAATTTGAATAAAGTTGTGATTTTTTTTTTCTCGGTAGAAATACATCGCTTTATTATCTGTTTCCAGTCTTGTGATTCAACTAGGTTTAAAGAGAGCATGTATATTACATAGAAATGCAAAAGGATACGAAAAAGAACATGGTGTACCGTATTACTGCTTACAAACCACCAAGCTTTCTTCAGCCCAGCACAGAAGGATCCAGACAGGACCGCGTAACTGATTTACATCTGTCTGGTGTTTTCCCCATATTGTGTTGATCTGTACTGCTCTGCCGCTCAAATTAGTACAATTCTAGGGTAGTTAGATGGGTTAAAGATTAAGTACCACATCTTCCCGCTGATATCTCAATCACAAGACATTAAATAATTTCACTGTGAGCCAGCACCATTAGACTGTAATCAGCCGTGCATTCAGATGACTACTGCTCTGAAAGCGGGACTAAATTCAGATAAACGCTCTAATCATAAGCAAAAGGTAGGAATGAGATTATAAACATGTTTTTGCAGTTAATGGCAGCCAGGCAAACAATGCTAATAGTTAGCGATCTAATGACTACCGCTCTCGCCGGTATTTCTAGCTAATTGCAACATTACGCTCAACCTTAACCACAGTTTCTCATTTCCTTCATTGCATATTTGTGTACATTTTTTGCACAAACCTTAAACCTAGTCCAATTTTCCCACATCAATAACCAATATAGGAGTTAAATATGATTTCACAAGCAGCATCATATAAAACATGCAAAACACTATCGCTGATCATCACCGCAGCTTTACTGAGGATGCACAGAAGATGGAGAAAAGTTCTCACAAGGATCACAATACCTGTTCAAATCTACAATAGTGAAGAGGATTACATTTTACCAATGGCATACAAAAAGAAAAGGTGAACAAGGTCTCCCCCTGCTGGTCAACTGCTGCACAAGCCTCTCAGGTCACATTAAAGTACAGGACTGTACACAGTCCATTGCTGCTCTTTGAATCATATCAGAAATCAAGAAATATTCATGAAACATTCATACATATATTTATTAACATCAGATTTTATAGAATTAACTTTTAACTATTCCATAAAATAAACACTTACTCCGGGTAAATAAAAATAGTATGAATTATAGTCTCTGTTGGAGACGCCTGCATGGTGACATCCTCCATTATATCTCAGAATTATCTGAATTATACTAGAAATCTTAAAACCACGAAGGCAGAGCAGATCATCCCTCGTGAAGCCTCTGCCTCATAAATACTCCAGAATTGGGAAAAATCAGTTAGTCAGTCATTCAGGATTTGATTATTATGGTAGTGTATCCTTTAAATCTGCTGAAGAATATTCAAAGAATATTCTATTGCCTGTTTTTTCCAAATGGGATTAGCTAAAATCAGCATTCCCTGGGTATTTACCACATGATACAGTATGTGAGGGGAGACTGGCCTGTATTTGCTCATAGATGAGAGACACCCATCTTTCACACAGCACACCTACACAAACACAAGGGTTCATTCATTTTGATTCAATAAAATTTTATTTGTATAATGGTTTTAGCAATCAACATTGTCTCAAAGTTCATGCTTTATAGAACATAAGACAAAAAAACGCACAGAGAAAAGTCTTAGATGTTGGACAAAATCATCCACAATGAGCAAGCCTGAGGCGACTGTGGCAAGGAAAATCTCCCTTAGATGGTATGAGGAAGAAACCTTGAGAGGAATCAGACTCAAAAAGGAACCCATCCTCATTTGGGTGACACTGGAGAGTGTGATTATAAATTATACTAAACTCTGGGGGGGGAGTGTATATATACCATATATACCCAAATCATCACGAAGCAGAATCGAGCTGGAGCTGATGATAATGGGGGTCGAGGTTATGGGGTGAATTATGTGTATGACAGGCTAAAGAGATAAGTCTTTAATCTACTTTTAAACTGGGAGGCTGTGTCTGAGCCATGAACACTGTCAGGGAGGCTATTCCACAAGTTAAAGCACTAGATCATCTTAATTTCTGGTTATTTCTTCCCTTAAACAGTTTAGGAAAGAGAGAGATCGCCTTTAGACATTCTCATTTAGTCTAGGGTGCTTTAATCATTTCTATTTTTTTGGAGATTATTCAAAACTTTTATCCCTTTATTATTCAGTACCTGACCTAATTCAATAATTAATTGACTTTAGAAGATGTAATACCCCAAACAACCAATCAATCAATCACTAAGCACATCAGAGTAAATCCCTTTCCTTCAGACCGGGGTGAGTTTTTGGTGGCTCACAGAGGTGAAGAAAACCTGGGCCAATCTAAAGATATGTGATCCTGTTTATCCTATTTTTGGTCCAGTTGGTTTAGGCTACGGTGAGATTTTAATGTTCTGCGGTCTGACATTTGTTTGTTGGTTTTATATGAAATAACATGATCCTGTGAGAAGAATTTTCATGAATCTTAAAAAGTTGCACACCTTAGTTTATCATGTATCATGTATATCAGGGTTTCTCAAACTTTATATTTAAATGTCCGTATGTGACTTGTATTCAAGGTTAAATGTCAGGACCATTTGGCTAATATCTTGCTTATAACTTACAAGCAACATAGTACATTCACATTAATGTAGTCTGAGGCAAAATACATTCAAACCTTGAGGGAAAAAATGCCAGTGTTTGACTGCAATTAGATGTTTAAACCAAAGCAATTCTATCTTTTAAGCAACATGCATTCAAGTATTTCAAAAAACATCAAAGTTAGTGTAAAAGAAATGGCACTGTGTGTTGTTTGTGAACCTGAGCAGCTCCATGTTTTAACATTACCAGATGGAAAGTGTCTTCTATGACTGATTTTCATGCTTACACAAACTAACTAAGCAAAGTGTATTTATCATGCCTGAATAAACTGATTAAAAAATGTCTAAAAACGTGTGAAAACGGAAGCTGTTATTTATGGACAAATAAGAAAGTAAGAAGGAACAAAGAAACAGTTTTGGGTCCATCAGATGCTTCAGGCATGAAAGAAATACAGAGAATTTCACCAGCTGATCCAGGAGGACAGAAAGAGTGAAGCTGATTGGTTGGTTCTTTTGGATTGGTGTGCTTGCTGCGTTTTTCATCTCGCTGCGACGATCTCGCTGTTTAATATGGCAAAAGACGCGGCATGTGAACAGCCACTAGGACAGTCAAAATACCTAGCAGCCCCGTCTGAGAAATGGCACTGTCTGCATTCAGTTAGCACAAAAAAGGTGTGGCCGCTAGACGGAGACAGACCTTTACTTTGCACACATCGCACAGGGGACATGATGTAGGTTGACAGGGGACGCAGAAAGTCTCGCTTTTCCGTGTCCACAGGACAGAATGTGAAATCCTGTTAGCCATTAGATAACTCATCCTACACTTATCCCAAGCCCAGATAAAATGGGAGGGGTGCGACAGGAAAGGCAACTTGCATAAAACCTGTGTAAAGTTGGGTGGATCGGATGGTCCGCTGTGGCGACCACCTGACGGGAGCAGCCGAAAGAAAGTTACCGATTAGCCTAATCTGCAAATCCTCGACCTATGAAAGCAAACTGAAGCACCTAGAGGAAATCCATCAACCATGGGGACAACGTGTGTACTCCACGGACACAGAGCCAAGTCAGGAATCAAACCATCATCCCTGGAGGTGCAGGGCCACAGTGCTAACACTACACCACCATGCTGGAGTGGAAACACCTTGAAAAAAAATGCAATTAAGTATTATATATTTAAATTTCATATTGAATGCAGTCTCACAGAAATATACACTGTAAAAATAAATCTATAAGATTGCAAGTAGCAATCATGAAGAATTCATTCTACTGAAAAAAGAGGAAACTAATGCCTGCGTAAGCCTTTCACCTCAAGGTCTTATGTGTTGTGGGTTTTAAAATGCTTTTTCACTTATGATGGTTATAAAAAAGTGGATATATGAGTCACTATAAACATTCAGTCAGCTCTCTGATCTCTATTATCAGCAAGGTGCTTTTACCGCTGCAGCCAGAAGCAATAGTACTGACTGTAAATATTTTCTACACCATATCTCATAAACACTTTAAAGCCTTATTTTCCTCATTCTTACCCGCATTTCTCATCTCACTTTTTTGTTATCAAACCCAAGCGTTGAAGCACAAATGTGTGACAGAAATGCTGAGGTAAGAAATGTGGTAACAATGGCATACATAATAACAAATTCATTTATTTAATAAATAAGCTTTTTTTTTTTTTACAGAAAAAACTCATTTACTATTAATTTATAAAGAAATGCTGACAAAAAGAAGCAGTAACAATTTGTAGTCATGAAAATTGAAGTGTCATGAAGAATACAGTTACTTTAATTACTTGTTAATACTGAATATCCAAGAAGAGAGTTTACATAAAAAGAACCGTATTTGACAAGCAGTTGTAATTAGTAATTGTTTTTTGGGAAACGGGTTACTTAGGGCTCGGTGGTTAAGTCTCTGCATTACTAATCACAAGGTTGGGGGATTTTAGCACTCCACTGTTGGGCTCTTAAACAAGGACCCTTAACCCTCTTTACTACAGGGACACACGTTCTGTATGGTTTAGCCCAAGGCAAAAGAGTAAAATTCTTTGGATAAAAACTTTAGGAATTGCATTGGCTCTGCAGGTTCTGTAAATTTCTCCAGTGTTGAAAAGCGTGGTTTGTTGATTAATCTTTTTCAGGTGCAGCCTGAGAACCACACTGTTATTTGATTATGGACTTAATGGTGCAAGAAGCTCATAAAGAGTTGTTGAGGGAACTGTGCTTTTTTTAAGCATTCTTAGGAAATTCAGCTTCAGTTGAACTTTTAAAAAAAAAATTTTTATTGCTGATATGATGTGAAGTTCATGAGTAACTGACGCCTCAGCCTTTTCACCATTTCTACTAAATGAGATCAAATTATGATGAGGTTGAACATGAGGCATTGTAAGTTGTGTGTGAAGAGAAAGTATAAGTGGGGTCAGCATGCAGCCCTGTGGTGCTCCAGTGTTCAGTCTTATGGTGAAAGCGGTGTGTTTGCCCTTACCATTTGTGGTCTGTTGGTAGAACTATCCAGAATGCAGTTGTACAGGTGTCAAATCAAGTCAATTTTATTTGTAAAGCGCTTTTAACAATTGACATTGTCGCAAAGCAGCTTTACACAATCAAAAGAAGTAAGTTTGTATGCAATGTGTATGAATCAAAATGATAAGATTGTCCCTGATGAGCAAGCCGAGGGCGACGGTGGCAAGGAAAAACCCCCTGAGATGGTAATAGTAAGAAACCTTGAGAGGAACCAGACTCAACAGGGAACCCATCCTCATCTGGGTGATAACGGATAGCAGGGATTGATCAGCATAATAATGTGTAAGACTGGAAGTTCAGTATAACAGGAGATGTGTTAAAATTAAAAGGAGTCCAGTTTGTTCCTGGAGGCTCAGGTAGACTGTAGGAAATTCCAGTCCTGAGCTATCGAACAACTGAAGTCACAGGTCCCCAGAGAACAGCTGTCAGCATCAGTCGAGGACAGGACAGTCTTCGTGGATACCATCCGCAGATGTGTATTAAGGTTAATGTTGTATAATCTGTAGTTTACTGGTTTGCTGGCAAAGCTAGGATTGATAAATAGTGTTCTGCTGCAAGCGCAGAGGGTCAGTAAAACAGCATATTTTATGCTATTTATTTAATTTTACAGAATATTTTTTCTCTGATATTTTGTTTTTATACTGGGTCTATGTAATTACGAGTTTAATTGCCAGGAGGGGGCCAGGGAACAAGTCCAACAATGTGTGAAAGAGAAAAATCTGATACATCCCTCCATTAAACCTATATCCATTAACCGAGATTCAACTCATGAAACAGCCTACATGAACTATACTGTGCACTTGGATTACACTAGAGCAAGGGGAAAAAAAACTAAAAGACACTTATTATTACTAATAGACACAGTATATTGCCTGGCACCATAAGTGACTGCTTTCAATCTCAGGGCAGGACTACTGTAACAATCTCCAAATAGACTACAAAGCCAAACATTTATAACACAAGTAGGAAAAATACGTTCCTAATATGAGGTGTGGAATGGGTCCGGACTGGCTTGCCAAATGGTCCGGATCCAGCCCAGAGTTTGAACTTTGAGAAGCCCTGCATGGTCAGAAGAAGCCTGGAACCTATCCCAGGAGACCCAGGAGCACGAGGCAGTGGTACACCCTGAACAGGGTGCCAATCCATCACAGCGCAAACACACACATTTACGCACTCATTTACATACACACTATGGGGATTTGGGGAACACCAATTAGCCTAATATCCATATCATTGGACTGTGACAGGAAACTGGAGCACCTGAAGGGAACCCATCAACCATGGGGAGAACATGCAAACTCCATGCACGCAGACCTGAGACAGGAATCGTGGAGGTGCGGGGCCAAGTCTTAACATTACACTACCATGCTGCAACATGTAAACACCTTGAAAGATGTATTTAAATATTATATATTTTAATCTCATATACTTGCTATATAACATTCTTGAGACTCATGGTTGTATGTCTTCGATAATTTTGCACAAAAGGAAACACAAAAAATATGTATACAGTACTTGTTTGCTTGCTTTGAAGTTTTAAACAGCTCCCAGATGTACACACAACTTAGCTGTCGTTCGATTTGCTCAGCCCGTTTGCTTGTATGCTGAAAATTCTATGCATGCTGAGGAAAAATTCTTGCATAATTTCAGCTCTTAAGGTGAAAATTAGTGAGGTGGGACATTCGTATGCTAAGGTACCACTGTATTTTAGGCTGATGAACTAATACAATGTTGCATTTAATGATAGGGACTTATATAAATTATTTTAATTATATATGTTAATATTTTCCATTATATAAATTATTTTATATAATAATAATTAATACAAAATACAAAGTAAAAATAAATCATATTAACCTGCACTTCCCCTTTGAACAGAATCTTGACTGGTGTTATATGAGACCAGGAGCAGGGGGGCTACTGTGAAAGATGACTTTCACACACTCACAATATAAATGTTTATGATGCTTACTGGACCTTTTGCCACCAAATAGAATTTCTAAAGTATATGAATATACACACGTAGACAAAATTGTTGGTACCCTTCGGTCAATGAAAGAAAAAAAACTCACAATGGTCACAGAAATAACTTTAATCTGACAAAAGTAATAATAAGAATTCTATGAATGTTGAATGAAAGTCAGACATTGCTTTTCAACCATGCTTCAACGGAATTATTAAGAAAAATGAACTCATGGAACAGGCCTGGACAAAAATTATGGTACCCCTAACTTAATAGTTTGTTGCACAACCTTTTGAGGCAATCACTGCAATCAAATGATTCCTGTAACTGTCAGTGAGACTTCTGCACCTCTCTGCAGGTATTTTGGCCCACTCCTCATGAGCAAGCTGCCCCAGTTGTTTCCGGTTTGAAGGGTGTCTTTTCCAGACAGCATGTTTCAGCTCCTTCCAAAGATGCTCAATAGGATTGAGGTCAGGGCTCATAGAAGGCCACTTTAGAATAGTCCAATGTTTTCCTCTTAGCCATTCTTGGGTGTTTTTAGCTGTGTGTTTTGGGTCATTGTCCTGTCGCAAGACCCATGACCTGCGACTGAGACCCAGCTTTCTGACACTGGCCAGCACATTTCTCTCTAGAATCCCTTGATAGTCTTGAGATTTCATTGTACCCTGCACAGATTCAAGACACCCTGTGCCAGATGCAGCAAAGCAGCCCCAAAACATAACAGAGCCTCCTCCATGTTTCACAGTAGGGACAGTGTTCTTTTCTTGATATGCTTCATTTTTCCGTCTGTGAATAGAGCTGATGTGCCTTGGCAAAAAGTTCCATTTTTGTCTCATCTGTCCATAGGACATTCTCCCAGAAGCTTTGTGGATTGTCAACATGTAGTTTGGCATATTCCAGTCTGGCTTTTTTATGATTTGTTTTCAGCAATGGTGTCCTCCTTGGTCGTCTCCCATGTAGTCCACTTTGGCTCAAACAACGACGGATGGTGCGATCTGACACTGATGTTCCTTGAGCATGAAGTTCACCTTGGATCTCTTTAGAAGTCTTTCTGGGCTCTATTGTTACCATTGGGATTATCCGTCTCTTTGATTTGTCATGAATTTCCCTCCCTTGGCCATGTCCAGGGAGGTTGGCTACAGTCCCATGGATCTTAGATTTCTGAATAATATGTGCAACTGTAGTCACAGGAACATCTAGCTGCTTGGAAATGGTCTTATAGCCTTTACCTTTAACATGCTTGTCTATAATTTTCTTTCGAATCTCCTGAGACAACTCTTTCCTTCGCTTCCTCTGGTCCATGTTGAGCGTGGTACATACCATGTCACCAAACAACACAGTGACTACCTGGAGCCCTATATATAGGCCCACTGACTGACTACAAGATTGTAGACACCTGTGATGCTAATTAGTGGACACACCTTGAATTAACATTTTTAAATAATTCTGTTGAAGCATGGTTGAAAAGCAATGTCTGACTTTCATTGGTTAACATTCATAGAATTTATTTTAATTATTACTTAAGTTATTTCTGTGACCATTATGAGTTTTTCTTTCATTGACCGAAGGGTACCAACAATTTTGTCCACGTGTATCAGCCATCAAACTTGGTGGCTGGTGTTTGAAAAGGTTCAGTAGGCAGCATCATCAACATTTACAGTATGTCATACTGTGAGCGTGTCACAGGCGTTCCTCCTCATCAACTATAACAGTAGGCAGCTTTGTTTATGGTAAAAAAGGGCATGTCAGGCCAAGCTCATTCCTAGTGAAACCCTGGAAACATCGCCAAAACATTGGAGCAGTATGAGGAGCGAGCTGAGAGCTGACCGCACACTACTTTCTCAGGTAATGATAACAATTAGGCATCAGTCGCAGCTAACCTCTAGTCAGTCTGGATAAGGGTCTCTACCAAATACTATTGATACTAATATTTATCCTATAATATGTGTTTAAGGTTCGATTCCCGTCTCTGTGTGCATGGAGTTTGCATGTTCTCCCCGTGCTTGGTGGGTTTCCTCCAGGTACTCCGGTTTCCTCCCACAGTCCAAAGACATGTAAGTTCGGCTAATTGGCGTTCCCAAATTGGCCGTAGTGTGTGAATGAGTGAGTGTATGTGTGTGTCTGTGCCCTGCGATGGATTGGCACCCTGTCCAGGATGTACCCTGCCATGTGCCCTAAGTCTCCTGGGATAGGCTCCAGGCCCCTGTGACCCTGAATACAGGATTAAGTGGTATAGATGATGAATGAGTGAGAGAATATGTGTTTAACGCTACACTCTGAACTCCTTATATATGACTGAGGAGTTCACTCTTGTGTGTAATCTCAAGTAGATTAATTTCATATACTTATATTTAGAACTAGCTTCCCTAAATATTACAGTGATGTATTGATTAGAACATTATCTGGAAGTGCATGACTCAACTTCCAGATAATCTCACCTGGATGACTGAGAATATTCAGACAGATTAGAACATTAGACGGTGCACAGAGTGGCCTCTAGTGGCCAGACGGAGGAAAACACGATTTAGCGTTTGGCCGGTAGATGCCGCTGTGGGGCAGTGTTCCCTGAACGTTCAACAGACCGAACCGTTAGTGAAGGGAGACTCCTAAAGACAGACTGTATGAGCAGAGTCTATAGACACTGAAAAGCATAGTGACAAAGTGCTGACAAATTATCTTACCTGCTAGTGGAGTACAGGATATGACAACAGGACGCTCCAAATTAATTTATACACGAGAAGAATCCTATAAACTGTAGTATTTATCATCACGAAATTACAGAGAAATCACATCACTGTATCTACTGGGGGGAACAAAGAGTCTTTTACAACATCTTGCACACAATATCAGCCAAACTTATTATTATTATAGTAGTGGTAGTAGTAATAACATGTATTACTGTTTGTTATCTCTGAACAGATTGCACTAATTAGGTTTGCTTAAAACAAAACAACAATAATACCCTCAGCGGTGCATGTACAAATACTCTATAAACATCAAAAAGATTAAAAAAAAGAAAAACACTCGATTCTTCAGTATGCTTAAAAATAAAGAATTCGGTTAAAACGTCAAATAAAAATGAAAGGGAAATGGAGGTGTCGCGCATGCGCAGATGAGCACCGGCCTTGTTCGCCGGAGAAAACAAACTGCGCGGATTACAGAGTCAGCACGCGCGCACGGAGCTGCACCGCACGCGCTGTTTTCAGTGCAGTCGGAGTGAAAATTCGGTGAGACTGAGGTAAGGGTTCTGTCTGCCTTACAGAGCGGGTGTGTGAGCGCGCGCCCGAGACGCGGTACGATGTGTAGAATTGTAAATGTGCATTGATGATGCTGCTGCTGTTGTGATTAGGACCAAACTTGTGTTCAGTGCGTGTTCGGATGCTAGCGCGCGCTGAGGAGGGGGGGTCTGTCGGTTTATTCAGCGCTTTATGACACACTAATGTGTGTTCATACACAAATGCGTGCGAGCCGTGTCACTGAGCGCGGGACTTTTCGGTGAAGTTGGTGTTTATGCGCTCGAGCCATCATCACGCAGCTCCACGCGCCACCGTGTAGGCCGAAACGAGGCCGCTTTGAGGTGACTGTTTGACAGACAGAAGATTCAACCAATCAGAGTCCAGGAATCGGCACACGTCAGGCATTTCCGCCAATCGGCGTGCGTGTTGCCAGGGCCGAATGAACAATGTAAACCGTCTAAAGGGGCAAACTTAAGAATAGTGTTGAAATAAATGCTTAAACATTTCTTTATTTATATATTCACTATGAGTGGGTGCTGTGACGTTTAGAAGTTTGTCGTGGCTTATAACGCGTTTGGAATAGCAGCCCTGCTACACCGCAGCTCGCGCACAACGTTGCGCCCACGTTTTCCACTTCGCGGAGTGGTAAAAAGTTTAAAGCACGTAGTTTTGTTTCCACGTTGTTCCGTCGTGTCATGAGCTAAACGTTATTCGCGCGCGTCATTTCAGCGCAAAGCGAACGTTAATGTCGGACTCGAGAAGAAGAAGAGGCGCGTGCTTGACGAGAAGGTAAACAGCGAAGAGGAAACGTATTGCGCGCGCCATTTGCGTCACGCCCCCCCCCCCCCCCACAAAAAAAAAACCCTTAAACAGCGTCGTGTTTAGCCGGACTCGCCACCGAACCGCTATAACAGCCTAAGGAAATCGTGTGTTGATATTTGTTGTGTTTGTGCTCAAGTACACTTGAACCGCTTTAGCGTGACAGCACGAGGAACTGGCTCGCGCGGTGGCTTAAGTCACGTGACCAGTGAAAGGGCTTGTGAATGGACACAGTGTGGGGAGGCAGTTACAAAATCACAGTTACCCCGGAGCTCTCATCACCACTGGGGCATAAACAAAAGAGAAATGTTCAGATTTAGTAACGCAGCTAGGAGTGTTTCACATAACATAAAGCGATCCATATTAATTTAATTAAAAAACTGTTCCACTTTGTGTTCTTTTCGAATGTAAACAACCTTAGACTAAGTAATGAAATTGAAACATGTTACTGGAAGTGGCATTCATCATCAGTCTTTATATGAAAAGAAAATATAAATTCTTTTTGTTTGTGGCTGGTGTTTACACAAGTAGTTCTGTCACAGGTGTGTCACAGGTGTTCCTCCCTGAATGTAACAGTATGCGCGTCAGCGACGGGCTGAAGTAGGGTCTGCCGAAACCAGCGAGTTGACCACATGCTATATTGGCAGGTAACGGTAACACACCTGCAGGTGGAGAGTAACAGGTGGAGCTGCCGGTACCCTGTACAGTGTTTGCCACAGATCTGAAACATACTAGCGGTGGTAGCCCTCAGAACACGCATGCATGTACAGTATATAGAGCAGTGCAGAGTGACACTTTTTTTTTCCGGCACAGTACAACCTAGGCAATATCATGAACTAAATTTCATTTAATTTTAACCAACTATACAAACATGATTTCATTAAAAATATGTTTTAAAAAATTGGGTCATGTATGCAAAAAAAATAAAAAAATAGCACAGACTGTAATAATAATAGTAATAATAATAGTAATAATAATAAGCACATTTTTAGTTCACCATTTTTGCGATGTCATTCCCATATTCCAGAAGCAGTGCAGTTTACAAGTTTTTAAAAGTAATGATAACTTTAGTTCTACATGACATAGCAGAAAACCTGACTGCACACTGTGCTATCCGAAGCATCGCCATTAACACACACCTCCGTGTAAGCGTTTTTTTTTCCCTCTTTCTTTTTTAAAATCTGTCCAGTGCTGGTTCGCCACATGGAGTTTTAGGGGTTAATCCTCCAATGTGGGTGTTTTTTTACTTTTATTTTATATTTTTTAATAAAAGAGGAGCCATCTGCAGAGCATGTGCGATTGTCAGTATGCCATTCTTATACTTCTTACGGCAGCTGGCAGCTCTCAGTACACCGATGCCGCTCCTGTACCTGTTTTATTTTGCTAGCTCAAGTAGAGTGAACTGTCCGCTACGAATTAATCCGCAGCGAATGGCAGATGGACAGATTTTTAAAAAGGGTCGGCAAATATACTTGAGCATCCGTTAATATTCGTGGGCGGACCACCCAAGTATACTCTTTGTGTGGGAAACACTCCTGTAGTATTATTATATCCAGTATATAATGTTATTCTGCAACTTGGCATTTGCCAATCCAGAGCAATTGCATTTTTATCTTATTTTACATGTGAGCAGTTGAGGGTTAAGGGTTTTGCTCAGGAGCCCAAAAGTGGCAACGTGGTGTTGGTATGAACCTGGGATCAGTAGTTCAATGCCATAACCACTGAGCTACCTCCTGCTTGTATTACTCGTTCCACACACCTGCTGCTTGAAGCATGCTCAGAAAATAAGTAATTTTCCCTGTCTTTACAGTTCCCCAAATCGAGTTATTTAAAAGCCTGTGTACTTCCCTTCCCTAAAAGTGATTAATTGGACATATGCACTGCCTACAATGTGGAAGCCATTTTATTGTAGTGTGCGACACAGATTAAAGAGTCAGCCTGAATGAATCATGTTGTATTGTCCGTAACAGTCATTTGTATTCAGCACCACCACCACTCCCCTCACCCTCTTTCTGTATTCAATTTTAAGTAATAGTGTGTAACAGTGTAGGCTCCCCTTTCCTGATGAGATTTGGAAATGAGGTTCGTCATCAGTGGTTCTTGGGAAAATTCTGGCTTGTGGTTTTGCCACTAGAGGGTGCACAAGAGCCCGATCTTTCTTTGTCATGTGCTTAATGGTCTTTTTCCTTGACAAAAGAATTGTGTGATGTTTTCTCCTGGAGGCCATGGAAAGCCAGGCTTCCCCAGTTTTCTCAGACTGTACTTGTCATTTTAATGGAAACATTTCAACAGATTTATTTCGGTAATAAAGTCCCCAAAAAATTGTGCTGTTGCTGGCTGCCCTCTCCTCCTTGTTTTTCACAGTATATTTTACAGTGAGTGAAACAGCGCCACCCTAAATGTTGTGTTGACGGTGTGGTGAAACTGTGTATTGCATGCCTAACGTACACTAATGTCTGAAGGGAAGCCAGGCTGAGTTGGTCTCCCTTTGTTTAAAAAAAAGGAAAAAAAAAAGGGTCAGATAAGGCTATCTTCATATCACTGCCAAACTGTGAACTCACAGTGAAGTTCGCTTCCCTTGCTGGAAATATAAAGGATTAAGCATTCAGGTGGGGCTACGGTCAAAGCATTGCCAGACTGACCTCGGCCATGAAGACAGACCCTGATTAACTTTATTTTTAGCCATATTATTTTAATATCGCCATTACCAGATGTTAGAATGTCCAGTTATGGAGGTTGGACATTCAAAGTTTTAAACCTTTAAAACTTAACTACCACTAGAGCAACAACTGAAAATTATATTTGAGAAAACCAGGGCCCCATGCAGAGCTTAAACATGTTTGGTCGGCAGTCTGTATACGTGTTTAAACATGTTTACTTTTTGCACAGAAACATGGAAACGTAATCACAGGGCCAAAACTCGCGGTGAATGATGATGAACCATACTTACGGCCACCAAGTGAAACCGCGTAGGTGAGATAGGGGTATTACTGACAGCTGAGTGAGTGGCGACAACTTTGAAAACTGCTCGTGACTACCCTTCAAATGTCTGATGAGGTTTGTGGTGTTAAAATGCTTTGGTGCTTCCCGCCTCGTTGAATTGGCTTGTTACACAGGTTGCAGATTGCTAATGTATTGTCTTTTTCACACAACACGTAGAATTGCCAGACCGGTGAAGCCATTTTAGCAGCGTGCAAAAAATTGTCTTGTGATTTTTGCGTCATCTGATCGACTTTTCTATATATCAGCCATTACAGAGACTGCCGATCAAACTTCGAAAAGCAATATCGGCCGATTATGCTCGCCGACCGATCAATCGGAGCACCCCTACATCTAATTATGCATTCAGGTGAGGTGGTGCATAAACTAAGACAAAAATGCCTAAATCCTATCCTATATCCTCCTATGACTCAGGATGCTACTCTGTCTGCTAGTGTGAAAAGTTCAGAATGCACCACCATGAGGATTTGCTACATATTACCACCTCAGATGCAAACATATACACATTAAAAAGTCAGTATCTAAATATCTATATTGTGTTGATCAAAAAGTAGAATTTAATTGGATTTTTTGGGTCCTGTATCTTGTGCAGTATTGGAGAAAATGTAAAGTTTATTTAATATTCCATGTTTTATTATAAACATGGTGACATACTATGTTTTTGTGTCTTGATGCATGTGTTTATCAGAGTACCAGAATGTGTCATAGCAGTAGATGAGTTTAAACTTGTATATGAAACTGTTTAACTGATTAATCTTTGTTGTTTTTTTGAAGGCTGGTGTGAAGCACACAGCATGACTAAGACGCCTCCTCACAGGCAAGGGATCACGTTTGAGGTGGGGGCATCGGTGGAAGCCCGGGACAGTCTGAAGAACTGGTCAGTGTCTCTTTCTCTTTCGTTTGTTCTTCTGAATTGGCAGCTTCGACTTCCCTCCTTATCTCCTTCCAGGCCATTTAAAGGCTGCGTTGTTCAGCATTCTATACCACCAGCAAAGCTTCCAGTGCAGCTCTGGTTTCATAAATGTGAACATGCATTTAAAAGCATTCAAACTATAAAAATGTTTATGTATTGGATGGATATTGGATAATGCCAGTATTTTTATTAACAGGATTGTTAAGCTAGAAGAAGATAAAGATTAAATGCTGCTCATCATAATGAAGAGCTAGAAGTTATATCATGTAGGTCTGCAGGTAGAAACCAGTAGAAATGAACCATGTGCTTTTAACCAAGTAGAAGAGTACCATGTGATTGTAAATATGAACTATAATCTTCCACAAAATTTGAAAAAAAAAAAGCATATAAAGTCTATTATTTACCTACTGTGTTTACTGTCTACTAGCTAACACAAGTTAGTGCGAAGGATAGCTTTCTTTCTTTCAAACTAATAATGTCATGTGGTTTAATGGCAAATGGGTTGAAATCTAGAGTAAATGTGTATTTCCATTATTTTAAGTTGTTTAACTTTTTGACTTGATGATAAACTATTGTCACTGCTACTGTTTTTTTTTATTTATTGTCAAACAACTAAAAATCAAGTTAAGCAGCTTGGGGTGATTCAGCAGACAGACCTTAGTCTCAGTAGTCATGTCAAAGCAGTAACTAAATAAGCATACTATCATCTCAAAAACATTGCAAGAATTAGATGTTTTGTTTCCAATCACGACTTGGAGAAACTTGCCCATGCTTTCATCACCAGCAGGGTGGATTATTGTAACGGTCTCCTCACCGGCCTTCCCAAGAAGACCATTAGACAGCTACAGCTCATCCAGAACGCTGCTGCCAGAATTCTGACTAGAACCAGAAAAACTGAGCACATCACACCCGTCCTCAGGTCCTTACACTGGCTGCCTGTAACATTCAGGATAGATTTTAAAGTCCTTTTACTTGTTTATAAATCACTCAATGGCCTAAGACCTAAACACATTGCAGATATGCTCACTGAATATAAACCTAACAGACCACTCGGATCATTAGGATCGAGTCAGTTAGAAATACCAAGAGTTCACACAAAACAAGGGGAGTCCGCTTTTAGTTATGCTGCCCGCAGTTAAAATCAGCTCCAGAGGAGATCAGATGTGCCAAAACACTAGTCACATTTAAATCTAGACTTAAAACTCATCTGTTTAGCTGTACATTTATTGAATGAGTGCTGTGCTACGTCCGAACTGACTGCACTATTTTATGTTCATCTAATATTCTTAACTGTTTTATTTTGATTTTAAATAAAATTTTAATTAGTTTTAAAAGTTTCATTATTTGTATCTTTTTAATCTAATTTTAATTTTAATTTTTATTATAAAAAAAAAAGTTTTCTTGCCATTGTTTTCCATTTCATTTTATCATTATTTTCTTCTCTTTTATGTAAAGCACTTTGAATTACCATTGTGTATGAAATGTGCTATACAAATAAACTTGCCTTGCCTTGTTTGTCCAAAACAGTTAGCTTTAGTGCTAATCATGGTTGCTAGTTTTTTTTTGTTTTTTCTCGAGGAGAATACGAGGAGCGGTCATAAAATTTATTATTCCTAAGAAAAAACAACGCATTGAAAACGAACGGTTGTCGTGAGCTTAGTCCTTCTCTACATGTCCTCCACATAAGACGACAGACTGTCCAAACTAGCTGGTGAAGACCATCCTTGAAGAAGCCTTTTTTCGGCTCTTTGGAGGATGAGGCAGAATTTCGTAGCCCAGGTTTCATCAGCTGAATGGGCTGGCGCCTTCATGAGCATTCCACAGCGCTTCTCCATGGTTGTGACCCTCTAGAGGCATCGTGCGGAACTACACTGCGAACCTTTTAAACAGGAAGAAATGTTCATGAATGTACTAATGTATTGAGACATAATTTGACAAAATACTCAGTTTTTTCATACAATAATACAAATTTTATGACCGCCCTTCATATAGCAACAGTAAAATGGGGCTGATTTTTTAAATATATATATTAAATTATGCAGAAGTTTTAGAAAGCCAGTTTTTTTTTTATTTTTTATAAAAACATAACCTATAAATAAAGAAGAGAATAAAGTGAGAATTCCAGAAATCTAACAACTAGTTAGCTAACGAAGTGTTAAAATGGGTGTAGAGCTGTGTGGAAAGACCGAGATGACAACTGCTACTCTAATGCAGGGTTCTGTGCTTTAATAATCAGGTATGCTGCCACCATCGAGAAAATTGACTACGAGGACGAGAAGGTTCTGATTCACTACCGACAGTGGAGTCATCGTTATGACGAGTGGTTCGACTGGAACAGTCCTTACCTTCGACCTGTGGAACGAATCCAGCTGCGGAGACAGGGCCTGCAGGAGCACAACATGGCCCCGGTGCCTGCTTTCTCACCAAAATTAAATAAAGTGCAGTCACTTTTTAATCATTTTAGAAATAAGCATTGCTCATTATTGTTTTTTTAATTATTATTATTATTTCTTCCCCCTCAGGGTTTTCAGATCAACCAGAAAGTTTTAGCCAGCTGGTCAGATTGTCGATACTATCCTGCTAAAATCCTCTCACGTGATAAAGACGGTGAGTTATTGTGCATGGTTTATACTGCTAAGAAATTAATATAATCTAATAATAATAGATATTGTAATTTAACACTATAAAAAGAGTAGCTAGTTTGCTCTTTACAATTCAACATAAATAATTATCAACATAATTATTATAATAGTGTCTGGTGTAGCACATCATGTTTCACCTTTGGCAAAAAGTCATCATAACTATATAATTGTAGTGCAATAACTATAATAATGTCATATGAGTATTTCACTACCCTTAATAGCGTGCTGTTCTTGTCTTGTTACAGATTCTTACACGGTGAAGTTTTTTGATGGTGTTGTCAAGACCGTGAAAGGGATAAAGATTAAGCCTTTCAGGAAAGAAGTAAGAAGAATTAATGCTTTCTTATATACAATGCATATCAATGTCTTACATTAAAGTTTCAGATTTAATAAAAAGCCATTCTGAGAGTCTTCCTTCAGCATGAGGCTCAGGTGAAAACCCTCATATTTTTGCAATCTACAGAACGCGAGCAGCAAGCCAGGACAGCCAAGCCGAAAGCGGACAGCAGGAAAAAACTGTAAGACCAAAGAGAACGGCAGGAACCATCACGACGGCGAGACCGAAACCGACGAGGAAGACGCAAAAGTGACAGATGGGTGTGATAAGCCTCAGGACACCATGCTGGCTGAAAAGGAACCGTTGGAGATGACGAACGGACACAAAGAGCAAGAAGATAAGCCGTCCAGCGATGGAGATGTGAAGACCGAGGCGGTGGAGAATGGAGCACAGGAGGCGATGGAGATGAACGGAGCAGGGGAGGAGGAGAAAGTTGGAGCACTTCAGAACGGTGCCCATGAGAGCTGTGGAGAGGAGCAGGCGAAAGACGAGAAGGAAATGGAGGGCAATCTTGGCCAGAACAGGAGAGCAAAAGGGAAAGTGGTGGAGGGTAAGAGTACTGCCTTTTGAAAAAGTGTTTTTGGTTTATAAATGATTCGGATGGAACACGTACTAAATGAGCCGTGTGAAACTTGGGGTCTGCAAAGACGCAAAGGTAAATTTATTTGTGTTGAGATGCAGAGAATGGGTTTGTTGCTAAAAAGACCTATGAAGTCGGCTATGAACGGCAGCCAAAGGCTACAAATGATCTCTTAATGAAAGAATGAATTGGTTGTAAATTAAATAAAAATGTTCAGTTCAGCTTGAGGAATGAGCTACGTGCATTTGTCTAAATCCTTCCTGCTCAGGCTGGGTGTTTTCACCAATCAAGTACAGTCACGCTTTGGGTTTGGCATGACATGATCCTGCTATCGACTACTTCTGGGTTTTGTAGTTAATGGTGCATTATAGGCTCCAGAGGCTGCTAGGATGAGCACTATGCATGATGGGTGCATTGCTTCATCCGCTTCTCTGACACACCCATCACTCTGAAATCAGTCTTGATTCATTAGACCTCATGACCTTTTCCCATCGCTACAAAGACCAATCTTTCTTCTCGTTAACAAACTAAAGCCCTCTTAGCTTCATTCTCACAATGAATCATAACTGTGATTTCTACTGTGGATTTTTTATGATGCAACTTAACCTTGATGGTTCAGCATTATCTTTCCAGGTCTTAATAATGTGCTGGGCGCTTCCTACTCCAGTCATTTTCAGTCTCCTTAGTTGTGTTCTTTGCTTAACGCAAACCAATCATTTGTACCTTCTGTAATAGCGGCTTGTTTTTTTTTTTTTTTTGGACCAGGCTGTGTATTTGGATGCAGCTTGTAAAATATGTGAAAGGTGAGAAAATAATAATATTGAAGTGTTAATCAGTGAGTAATGAGGTTAACGTGGCAGCTCTGCGGTGAACAGACTCCTTGGGAGTGGAGTGTGTGCAGGGTTTGGTGATGTAACTGGTTATCACACTTGTTTCTCAAATTATGACAAGCAGGTTTTCACATTTCTAAGAAATTTATCTTGGCAATGTAGTATTGTACTGGTAAACTGGTAAATAGGCACTTGAATAAAAGAAAAAAATAATGCAAACTGCAAATGTATAAAAAAAATATTTTAGTTTTTATTGCATACATGTTATGTTTTTAAGAGAAGAGCTTTACAGTGTACATAAGCAAGCAGGCTGAGGTTGTGTTAATGTACATACCGCTTTTTTGGGAAGGGTTTCCTTCATGTTATGTTTTAAGAAAAGCAACACATTTAAGTCGCTTAACAGCAAAACAAGACCACACACACACTGACACACAGCATGGCAGAGACGATTTGCAGAGGATGTTCAGCCCGGAGTTTAATCTGCAGTGCTATCTGTCAAGCCATCGCTGGTAGATCGCAAAGGAAGGTTTATCCTGTAGATCCGGGTACGGATGTAATCAGCTAGCAAATGGGCAAAACTGAGTTGTTTGAGTCTTAACTTGTAAATATCACGGAAACGCTGAAGTGTTTTTAAATAGTATGGAAAGTAAGAAAACTCTTGGAAACTGTGGAAGAAAAAAACGAGGGCGATATACAAAACCTAGTGATGCTTAATTAAAGCGTACAGCTCTTCTTTACAGCTGATGTTCGCACGCACACACACACACACACACACACACACACACACACACACACACACACACACACAAAGCATTTCACTGCATATCGTACTGTGTATGATTTGTGTATGTGACAAATAAAATTTGAATTTGAACACCCACACACACACCCTTCCTTCTGCTAAGCCAGCTTTAGTAGAACAGATCCAGACACAGATATTAGCAGGTACTGTTTTTACTGAGTCATGCTGAAAAGATTGTGTGCTTCCTACCTCTTACAGGAAAAGACGCAGAACGGCCCAGCATTCCAGAGCTGAGGAAGAGACGCGCGTCCACGGGACAAACGCCTCCATCTAAGAGGAGCAGAGCCAATACCACAGGTTCATACATGCAGCCTGTCTCTCTCTCTCTCTCTCTCTCTCTCTCTCTCCTGTTCCTGTTCACGGATATCCTGCCACAATTAGTACATCACACCTATAAATGAAAGTAAAGTTTATTGCTTTGTATTTCTTTTCTCACTCATTCAGACAGAAACAGACGATCGCAGATCAGACCTGCTAGATCAGATTCTGTTCCAGAAAGCTTCAGTGAAAAGGATGCTCTCTGCAAGAGAGGTCTTCTGGAGAACCCAAAGCCTATCGTACAGACCGCGTCGAATCAAGAACTCTGTACGTCGCTTCTGTTAAATAAGTTACCCCAATGATTAGATTCATGTTTGTAACCTTTTTCACATTGATTTAATAATTAACAATAATAATATTCAATTATTTGTCACATGTCCCTTACAGCTCAGTGAAATGTATTATGCATGCATACATGTTAACTTTAGATTTCGTTGTGTGTATGCTCTTGTTTTTATTATTATTTTTGTTTTTTCTCAGCCACACTGCTGCAAAGACAAGTCCACCTCCCGACCACCAATAAGTACAGCAGGGAACCATGTGAGTCCACTCCGATGTCTGTACTCTGTTCTCTGCCAGAGATCACTATACTTGATATGAGTGGTGTAGATTCTGTGTAATGGACTGTTCAGAATATCACCACCCCGGTAATTAGAGTTAACGAAGCCTTCTGATGTGCATTATTATCTAAAATTGAAGGCAGGGGCGATGTTTACACTCAACAAGTTCTGTAAAACTGATATGTTTATGCAGACACACAACATGTTTTTACCTTCACATTGTATGCAATCCCAATTATAGTGCACATATGCATCAGCGTGTTGGTGTCAGGATTACCATAGCAACAAAACACACGAGTCATGCCTGGGAAAGGGGGGAAAAAACAAGCAAATGGTAATTATGTTAGAAGAGAAATTCAGCTGCCTGTCCTTTGCCTAACAAGTGGCAGTCTCCAGATGTGCTTATTAAAGGGAAAAGCTAAAAGAGCTGCTCTTGTGCTATATTGGTACTACTGTGGAGTATCAGACCTGCCAACTTGCAAGCATGATATGAAATAACAGTTGTTTTTACATCATGCCTTGCCTTGAGTTCCCTGGGGTGAGTAAGCTCCAGGCTCCCTGCAGGCATACACAGGATGAGCAGAAGTGCTGGGCAGTATGATCTCAGGTCAATATGACAATAAATTGAATGTGAATGATGAACATTTACATTAATTTTTTTGCCCTGATGGAGCACGCATTAGGTTTCTACTGTGAATATGCGTAACTATTAAAGCTGGGATTTCTTACCCTGTTGAAAGCGCTCTCCTCCTCCCTGTTACTTCCATGTCACAGTGGGAAGGGGTGGAGTCATGTGACCTCATGCAGTAGTGTGTTTTTATGGGGAGAATGCATGATCTCCCACAGCAGGATTTTAATAGTAAGTAAAAAAAAAAAAAAGCGGTATAGAGAATAAATGAAAATTTTTTAAATTGCCGTATTAAAAGATGCGTTGTTAATATTTAGTTTATTTATAATGTCATAAGAAGCAATAGCTCTGGTTACACAAACAATTTTTGTTTAGATAGATGTACAGTATATACTTCATTAATCCTTTGATCTGCAGCAGCAGATTACACAAAAAGCAATGAAGGGGGAAAAACGAACAAACTGGCACTTCAAAATAATTTTTTTTTTTAAGGTTTGTGCAAATTGTCAGTGTATGTGTGCGTAATCCAAGTAATATCGCTCTGAATATAGATGACAACGTAACTCTTTTGTTAAATGGATGCGATCCGATGTGTATTTTCCTGCTCGAAGCATTTAACCAGAACATAACTTTGTTTGATGTGAGCAAAGTGGTTTTGACTGAACCTGCAGGAAATATAACATAAGAGGAAAAATTATTTTAAACCTTAAGGTTAGGTTAGTTATACAGGAGTCAATGTCTAGTCATGCGTCCATTCTTCTTGCAAATCCTGCCTTCTGCATTATAATTGGTTGCAGGAATTTGATCTCGTCTATGAGACTTTGGTTACATCTCAAATCTCCGTGCCCCTTTCTCTGCCAGA
This sequence comes from Clarias magur, assembly GCA_013621035.1. Lineage (NCBI taxonomy): Eukaryota > Metazoa > Chordata > Actinopteri > Siluriformes > Clariidae > Clarias > Clarias magur. The sequence goes on from QNUK01000008.1 coordinate 1,142,529, forward strand.
GACCAGGCACATAGTAGAAGAATAAAAGTCTGAAGTAAAGGCAGGTGGGAGAGAGTTTCCTACCTCAGGGAGGTTCTCATTCGGGAATGGAATCCTGGAAACTCCTCACGTTACCCAACGTGTTACCCACACACAGTGCCGCCATGCACAGAACGAGTGTGTATTTATTACAGATGGGGGCAAAAAATGGATTCGGAGATGAATCGCGCTTCTTTTGTGTGGCGATTCGTGTATCACTACAATGACTCCAAAATCGATTTTTTAAATGTTTTATTACATTTATAATAGAGATGTACCAGTCGAGTTAGTAACCAGAATTGGCTGTTTTTCAGCTTGATCAGCCGTGACTGAGCAGCCTTTGATATAACGGAGTCAGTGCCGAGCTTTCCCTTGGTGCAACAGAAACGAATGTTAAAAAGCCTTTAATTTGAAATGAATCATGTTCAGTTCTGAAGCTGTTGAATAAAGCTAAAGTATAAAACTTTAAAGTTATGACAGCTTTTTTTTTTCTTTAAAGGCTCAAGGCCTTAAAAAAAAGAAATTGAATCGCAATTTCAATTGATTCTTACAGAATCGCAATATAAATCGAATTGAAATGTAGGTATTATATCATATCGGGTGGTGGCTGGTGATCGTCAGCCGTAGTATTTATTCAGACGCAAGAAAATTAAGATAGTTCTTATGTACTTATTGACAGATTATCAAAGGGTTACACCCCTGGTCACATGATGCATTTGACTATGATTCTTATCATGAGTGGAATATCAGAGTCTGTTTAAGCACAACTAATCTCGCAGTTAAAAACATCATTTTGTGTTAAATACTCTCGCGTTTCTATAACTTCTGCCCTGCAGTGTACCGGGTCATCAAGAACCAGCCGCCGCCCATCCTCTCCATCGAACTGGACCATAACCCGTTTAAGTGCCAGGTGCCGGGCTGCACCAAGTCCTTCCGAAAGGCGTCTCTGCTGCACTATCACATGAAGTACTACCACTCTGAGAGCGACCTGTGCTCATCACACAGCTCTCACACACACCCCAATGAAACTCAGGGCCAGGAGAGCCACACACACACCTTGGAGACTCCCCGCAGACGCCGCACCGTTTCTGCGTCTCTAGGTGAGCACTCAATCTGGGATATTGTGGAGAGTGGAATGAAGCCATGGCTATATACACTGAACCCTCCCTACATTTTTTTTTTTTTCTTCTTCATATCTTATAAAAAATATATATTTACTGTGTCCACACTTGTCTTATTCTCCCTCCCTCCCTCCCTCTCTCTCTCTCTCTCTCGCTCTCGTGCACAGACACGCCATCCCCGCTGAGCGACAGTAAATCCAGTCACACCCCGTCACCCCATACTGCCAACGGTGTGCATCGTCAGCGCAGCTCCTCCCACTGCGAGAGGAGCAAAGAGAACCAGCACACCAACCGCTCGCTTCATGACGACAGAGACTGGGTCACCATGGAAACAGGTATGGGAGCGCACCCCCCCTCCTCACATCCATTGCTGCACATGAAATCCTCCTGCCATAAATCAAAGCTGTTAAAGCTTATATATTACTCATTTCTGAATTTTCGGTTGTGTGATTTTGGACAGAACGAGAGAAGAGGAGGGAAAAGAAGCCGAGAGACTTCTGCATCAAACCAAAGAAGAAGAAAAAGAAGAAAAAGTGGTCCAAGTCAGGTGAGAGACGGTTGGACATGTGGCTTAATCTATTCTCATGTGCTTTTCTCCTGAACAGGCCTGTTAAAGGTAGACACACACTAAAGTCAGTCTGTGTCTGCTGTCTCTGTGATGATCCTGTCTTATGTTTAACTTGGTTTAATTTGATCTCAGTTGGCTGTGTTTGTAATGTACTTATTTACTCTTCTTCATTTTATCATCAGACTGCATACAGTGTCCTGTATTTATTATGAATTGTTATACTGTTATGTGTCTTACTAATCAGTAAAATAGTCGGTGGGATTATTCAGGCACATTGTTGACATCCTTACTCGATGTCCTGTAGGTTTTGCTGATGGTGGTCACTTAGCAGTAGCCACATATTTGGGAATTAATTTTAAAGCTATACATCAGGCATCACTAAATGCTGGGCCCACGGTTAACCAGTGACCGCTCTATAGGTGTCCCTGATGCTTATTTTAAAGAAATAATAATAATTAATATAGCAGTAATCTAGGGCTTTTTTCCCCCCTCAAGGTGGACGTGGCTATACGCGTCACTCAACAGAGCCAATCAACGCGATAGTTTACCGTCTATAGAACGCACAGAAGAAACAGGAACGCAGAATGACTTCCTCTAAGACAAATTAAGATTCAAAGATGAATGAACAGATCGATATGTGTTTATCCATCCTGCGGGAAGTTTAAAAACCAGTTTGGCTCATTTGTCCCGAAACCGAGGTGCTAATAAAAAAGCAGTAATGATTTCTGTAATGATGTTTGAGCAAATCTATTCGCAGCGGTTTAAGGTAAGGACGTGTAACCAGCAACCAGAGTCCATTCACATTCATTTACAGTGTAGCAGTGAGCAAATGAAGTAGCACTAAAGACTGAGATTAAAGATTGTTGATTGAACTTGTAATTTCCTTGTGTTAGTGTAAAACACAAACTGTCCACGTGTTTAACCTAGTTACTGAAACCTGATGACCATTATTTTTAATAACTATTTGATATAATAATTGTATATTTAAAATAACTACATGTATAAAGCGATCTAAATCATAATACAAAAAAATCTAATTCAAACCTTGGCTTGAAGAAAATGTTATTGACTGGACCTCATAAAATTTTAATTGAGTAGCCCTGCTTTACCCCACTCAGGTGCCTTTTGAAATCGTCGTGGTTACTTATTGCAAACTCTAAATGCTTTTAGTCTGCAGGATTTGAGACAAGTTTTTTTTTTTTTTTTTCTTCATTTCTTTCTGTTTCTTTTTTATTTCTTCCTCTTCATTGGTACTTGTGTCACCTGATTCATAAGCACGAAGTGACTGCAATTCATCTGGATGGTTTTAATCCACATTGTTTTTTTTGTCAGCATTGCAGAGTTTTAAAATGACCATAGTACATGAACGCTTTTTCCTGCTAGCTCGTCTGACTTCTTGTTCACTCAGCTCATGAGCTTTTGCTGCATTCCTTAAGCATTGTACCCATTAGCGTGTTCGTAGCTGCTTCTCAGACATGCCGGCGTCACCTGTGAATTTCTCATGGCTAGGAAGCTGCTCAGTACGAGTGTTTGTGTGTGTGTGTCTTGTATGTCCTAATACTGTCTGGCATCTGCTCTCCCTTCCTCTGACAGACTCTCATGGCAGTGATAAGAGCAGTGGCTTTAGCTCGTACCCCTGCAATCCAAAACAGTCACTCAAATTGCCCCTCTCCCACAAACACCGCGCCTACGCCTCACAGCTCCCTGAGCCAGAGCTCGATGATGGTGGGTATCAAACACAGGGGGCCGTTTCACAACAAGGCTTCCTAGTCTGCTTTTAGTCTCAGCTTTAATCTTACCCCTTCGGTCACTTGTGTGGCTTTTCTCTGTCTTGTTCATATCCTGCAAAAGCCTTTTTTTCACTATGAATCTGTGTGTGGATGCGTTTGTAAGGTCGAGCAAATTGTCTCCCACTTTTTGTCCTTAAACTCCTGTTTCCCGTGCTTCAGGTGAAGACAGCGGCAGCGATTGGTCAACGGACAGCCCTCTGTGGAGCGAGGAGGAGTCGGAGACGGGGCTCGAGCTGAACACGCCTTTCTCTGAGCAGGGGGTGGAGACGGTGGGTCATGACTCAGAGATAGTGCGCTGTGTGTGCGAGGTGCAGGAGGAGAACGACTTCATGATCCAGGTGGGCTTGCTTTGCCCAAAACAGAGCGTTGTTCTAGATTAGCGTCAACTTTGTACACACAGGAGACAGAGAGAGGCTGAAAAGGAAGTTCGTGGCTCATAGTCTTGACAGAGGTGTATGCACAGTGGAAGGCAGGCAGACATGTGACTTCCGTCCTCCTCCTCCTCCCTCAGTGTCTTTTGAGAAAAGTCACATCAGGTACTTTTTTTTTTATGGCTCTGCCTCTAGATGGTAAGGCATTATGTTTCTGTCATGTCCGTAAATCTGTCCATCTTAGATATGGAAGATGAACCCATTAGCCTGTGGAATCGATTCATGCAAGTCACAGCAAGGTCACATGTCTCTGAAATGGGTTTCCTTCATTGGTTTCCTTCCTGATTGCAATGCAGAGAGATGGTGCATGCATATTGATCCAGGATGTGTAACAAATTATAAAACCTGGAAAGATGGTGTTGAGCTGTCCACTACGTCTGAGACATGTATTTTCTGGTCGTCTATGATCCTGCTCTCGGTCTATTCATCAGTCCGTTGCTGCTGTTGGTCTGTTGGTGCAGTGGCTCATATTTGTGACTAAGTGTAGGATTTGTACAGACTCGGGTTTGCCATCATTTCGATGACCTAATTACATTCTAGCAAAGATCCAAATAGTATTTGAGTATTTGAGGAATTAAAATGATTTGTCGTTGAGTTCTACTCACCAGTCAAGAAAAATCTATTTGAAGGACAGCATGGCAGTGTAAAAATGAATCCTATTATCAAATTATTAAAAACGTTTTTCTCTATTTTATCTATATTTTCGCATGGAACAAACAGGAAAAAATCTTAAAAAGATCAATTGATTTGTTTTTAGAAAATCTTGATAATGCATAATGTGTGAAAAATAAATATCTATTAGTGAGGTAGATCACATCATTATTCAACATAATTGAAGTTCACAGGCATATTCTAATATATTGAGCATATATAGTGGACCAAGTGAAGAAAGTTGCATCGGATTGCTGTTCAAAACATACTGTTCAAAACGGACATGCTATACAAAAAAAAAAAGATATTGGACTCCTTCAAGCAAAGAAAACATTAAATGACTGGAATTGGGTTAAAAACTGTCCAACAAATTATAGAATAACATAGGAATGTTATGGGAACATAGGAGCATCTGAAGATTAAATACTTTTACAGTGGAACCTCGGATTGCGAGTAATGTGGTTTACAAGTGTTCCGCAAACCGAGCAAAGATTTTTAATACATTTTTAATCGGAAACCGAGCAAGTATTAGTTTACGAGCGCCGAGTATCATGTATCACGCATGCGACTCTTATTTTGACACCGAGCGTCACTCTCTCACCTTTTCACCCACAAATTTTTGCAAGCGCAGTACGGCACCCTGCGAGTGAAAATGTGAATTGCACACTCATTTGTCTCAGCTTGAGTGTGTCTAAACATTTTGCTCAATGTATACTTGAAGACAAGTTGGATTTTGAGAGTTGAGTGGGACAGGGGCTGATGTAGATGTATCACAAGGCTGGCCTGTAAGCAAATGTGATACGAGTGAATGACAGCTGCAGTTTTCCTGAATAAAAGGTACGGTAATGTTTACAAACTGATTTCAGTCTGAGGCTTTTGTTCATTCAAGGATTTATGAGCTATGTGTAGAATAAAGTCTTACCTTCAGATTAGAATCTCATAATGCTGCTAGATTAAAGTGCATCAGCCATAAAAAGCTCATTCCAAAGGGTTTTAGCTCCCAGTCCACACATCTGCATTGGGTAGATATGCTGTTATTATTATGGTTATTATATTGTTGTAGTAATAATATTAATAATGGTCATTAATCTTTGCTGGTTCTCTCATTTGCGTTTGCTAATTTTGGCATTATTTTAGACTCGTAATTTTATTTTGGAATAAAATAAAATTGAGTCTAAAATAGATTATTGTCCCATGCAGGAATGTAGCACAACGTGGATGTGAAAGCAGCGTTATGTTCACTTTACAGTATAAGAAGAATACTTTTGTCTCAAAATCACTGAATGATTTTATCATAATATTAAAATCATGATTATTTACCAATATACTTGTGGTAGGTATTTTGGCTAGTGCAAGTAATAAACATTTTAGCTTTTTTTTTTTTTCCTCTCTCTCTCTCTCTCTCTCTCTCTCTCTCTCTCTCTCTCTCTCTTCAGTGTGATGATTGTTTATGCTGGCAGCATGGCACATGCATGGGCCTGTATGAAGACAGCGTCCCTGACACCTACAGCTGCTACATCTGCAGGGACCCTCCTGGTGAGTGCGCTTAATCGCTATTCTGAGAATTCTCACAGTGACGGCCATGAAATGTTCAGCAGTGCAGCACTAAATGTCCTATTTATGCTCAGGGTGTGTATTTGGGGATCTTATGACCACAATCCTCATACTAGTGTCGCTTTAAATATATTCGCCGTTTGCCAGCTGATGCTTCATAATCAGTGCTGATATTTATAGCCACGACAGATTAAATATTCTTGTTCCTGCATGCATTGTGTTTAGCTCAGAGACAGAGTCAGCGCTATTGGTACGATAAAGACTGGCTCAGCAGCGGTCACATGTACGGCCTGCCGTTCTTAGAAGAAAACTACTCCCATCAGAACGGCAAGAAAATGGCAGCCACGCACCAGCTCCTGGGCGACGTGCACCGCGTGTTCGAAGTGCTCAATGGACTTCAGCTCAAAATGAGCATACTACAGTAGGTTTCAAATGCTTCTTTCTATTTATTTATTTATATCCCCCACCAAATAAAGGCTCTGATAGGAATTCTTTTGCACAGTGAGTGTCTTTTAAGAGTAACCTTCCATCTGATGTCAAGCATGGTGAAGAGAGATGAGGCAGATTCAGTAGTGAATACCAGATTTTACACATCACTGATTTTTCTGGGAAATAAAGACTTTTCTAATTATTGACTAGAATTGGTACAAAGACCTGAAGTTCGTCTCTTGTTTCGTTTCCTGTCCCCCATGAAAGTGCTGAAGGGAAAGGCCCATTGTTTTGTTTTTGCTCGGTTCAATTTTGGCCCTCAGGTTTTGCATCTACGAAATTTTTTTTCACATTAGTAGGTTCATTTCTGAAAAGGATAAGGCGCTTTCTGTCAGAATTTGGCATCATAATTGAGCTTGGATACATCTGGAAGTTATTAACTGCTGAAAATTAAATGGTTTCAGATTTTGACTTTGGGTTGTAAAGTCAATATTCTACTGTATTTTTATTAAGTTGGCAAGACGTTATAGGAAAATGCAAAATTGGCCAAATTTGAACATATAATCTCAGATTTATCGCCGTCTCAAAATAGCTGCAAGTCAGAAAGTGGTGATGAGTGATTGGCATTTTGTGGTTTGGCCTCTGTTTCTTCTCTCAGTCATCTTTAAATTGTTAATTGTGGTATCTTCACCCCATCCTGTGGAGACTATTAGTCTTTGATTTTCTCTCTCTCTCTCTCTCAAACACACACCCAGCTTTGGTTTGTCCTCAGCTGCTGCTGTTTTGCTTGGCTGATTTTTTTAATGTCTGGTTGCTAGTACACGAGTGGTTTCTTTTTTTTTTCATCACATTCCAAATTGTTCTAGTGGTTCTAGTGCAGTGACACTAATTGATTTCCCTCTTGTCTCCTCTTCCATATGTCTTGCTTTTTCTCCCCATAGACACCCCTTTGATCGTATCAATTTAGTTTTTAACAGCAGAATCCCAGTGCTCCAACCAACAGCCCTTCTTTTCAGACATAAAACGTTCAGACGTTACTAGTTAGAGTAAATTACTCGATCTACGAGGGCACGCCTGTTCAGCAAGAATTGCCTCCAGTAATTTTGATCACTTAATAGGGCATGCGTATCCTAACAAAAGATGCATCCTAGTTCTCCCCTTCCCAATTTTTATGGTATCATTTAAAATGTATAATTACTTTTCATTTCATCATTTATATAAATAATTAAAGAGTGGGACTGAGGTCTTGGTCACTAAGAAATAGGCAGCTGATTTAACATGAAGCCAAGCTGTACTTTTGTTTCACTGTTTTCTGGCTGTTGCTTGGTGAACATCTGGAAACCGTAGCTACATCATCCACTGAATTTTTTATTATTTTTTTTTTAAGTAAATTTTTGGTTCCTTGCTTGGATTCTGTTAACAGTGTTGGGGCGTGTGTTTATTCAGCCCCTCACATACGGATCCCACATGCACACGTTTAACATTTTCTGTGTCTAGAAAGGTTAAATGCTGATCGTCTTGGTTCACTTATGATTGTGCTTTGTTTACTGTTTAGGTATGCATTACCCCTTTTTTTCTTTTTTCTTTTTTTTTTTCTGTCACTAAATTGATGCCTGTATTATTGGATAGGGCTCAGGCTCACCCAGACCTGAAACTGTGGCGAAAGCCCTGGAAGGCCTCCGATGGCATACTCAGGAAGGGGACGATGAATTCCGGCATGACCACGCCCTCCTCCCCTCACGCAACAGACTCCATGGACGGTGAGCCGGTCAATTCCAAACAGCCCGTGCCTCCCGTCAGCTCTTTCCAGACGTCTTACATCAGCAGTGAGCACTGCTACCAGAAGCCACACGCGTACTATCCAGCACTGGAGCAGCGACTGGTGGTGGAGACGCGCAGCACTGATGAGCTTCTGGAGCTCGAGACGCGCAAACTGCAGCTGACCAACGCTAAGGTTGTCGCTCTTGTTGATGTGTTTTTTTTTGTTTGTTTGTCTGTTTGTTTTTTGTTACATTAATCCATGGCTTAGCTGATCAAGAGCAGGCGGATAACACAAATGCTTAAATCTGTTCTGTTGACTCTAGACTGTTTCAAATCTGGGACAATACAGAGGGAAAAAACAATAGTTTCCATGGGGATTAAAAAACAAAACATAGCTAAAAGAACTTTTACCTAAATGAGCCAAGAACACAAAGAACATGTCGTCCTCAGTCATCCTTTAATGTTCCCAGATTTTGCAGTTTCAGTGTCTCTCGCACTGGTGCTGCTCTCTCTGTCGAGTTTTCTTTCCCAGCTAAAACCTTCAGTCTTTATGAGAAGACAGAACAGCATACGATGAATACCTTAGACCAGACCAGGGAATCCAGAAAGTGTCCTATGGGTTCAGGCTTTCATTCATACCAAGCAGAAGCTACACTTGATTAGTCTATTAAAGCCTAGTCTTGGTTGGAACGAAAGCCTGCACACAAACGGCCCTTTCTGGATCCAGTTCGGCACCCCAGTTCACCACTAGACAGATGAATACACTTGATAAAGTTGAGCCCATGCTAATGTAACGTGATTGTCGTCAGGAGTTGGAGTGTCGCGTGAAGCTGCTGGCAGCCGAAAGGGAGAAAAGCTGCGCTGCCCAGGTTAAGGAAGAGGAGCCTGACCCAGTGGCCTGCGACTCCAAACCTGACCCCGACCTCCTGATACATCAGCAGTGGCAGCTGAACCTGCTGGAACACATCGAGGCCGTGCAGGACGAGGTCAGCCACAGGATGGACCTCATAGAGAGAGAGCTAGATGGTGAGCAGTGAGTGAGCAGCTCTGAGTTGCTAACAATATGATGACTACGTTCAGATTCTCTGTTGTCGTTTTTATGAACCTGTTTCTTTTTAAATTAAGGTGACTTTAAAAAACAAACAAACAAAAAAAAAACACTTGCTTAAGGTAAAACTGCTGGCTTTTACAATTACAGTATTAAAATATGTATTATTGTGATATGTGATAGTGATATGATTATTATTTTTAAGTTAAGCCTGTACTTGTCACACATGCATTACTGCACAGTGAAATTCCTTCTTTGCATATCCCAGCGTAATTGGGGTCAGAGCGCAGGGTCAGTCATGATGCAGCGCCCCTGGAGCAGATAGGGTCAAGGGCCTTGCTCAAGGGCCCAACAGTGGCAGCCTGGTGGAGCTGGGGCTCGAACTGCCGATCTTCCGATCAGTAACTCGGTTCCTTAGCCCTCTGAGCTACCACTGCCTATAGGTTATTTTTCTTTTGTCATTTTAAAAGTATTATTTGTATTTGTATTATGTCTCAGATTTTCACCTAGAAAGTGGCACGGTGGCTAGCACTGTGGACTCACACTTTCAGGGTCGAGGGTTTGATTGATTGGCATCCTGTCCAGGTTGTACCCCATGTCATGCCCCAAGTCTTCTGGGATAGGCTCAAGATCCCCCCCAACGCCCCCCAAAAATATATTATAAAATAATAATAACATTATAATTATTAGTAGTAGTAGTAGTAGTATTCACTATTGTGCAAACGAAGGTCAGTGTATCATATTGCAAGTGAGCTTGTCAAAATGGGTTGAGTCTTAAATATTTTAGGATTTTATTTAAACATCAAACATCATGTTTTTATTACGATGCAGTGGTTAGAATTTTCTTCTCCAATTCTTCTTTACGCTCTAAGTAATAAATAGAAAGTGAGGTTATACCCGTGTTCGCCACCACCATCCTTTTTTCATTTATTGTTATTCCAATGATCTGTCTGTTGAGAAAAATCATATGATCTGATCTGAATTGTGAGTTTTTGTTATTCGTTGCACCCCTTCCTTTCCACTATGATGTATGTGGGTTTGGGACATGACTATACTTGCTGCTCTGAAAAATAACATTTCCAAAAATAATACTGCAATGAAACAAAAACTAACATAAGAATTCTTGAGCAATTATCTTGGTTTTTAGGATGCAATACATAACCACAGTTAGTGCAAACAAATATTCAAGGAAAGAATATTTTCTTTGATGGAATTTTATTTATTAATTACTATATATGTGTATGGATGAAAACGCAAGTGTTCTCTCTGTTCCTTGTTCAGTTTTAGAAAGTTGGCTGGACTACACAGGTGAGCTGGAGCCTCCAGACCCTCTGGCGCGTCTCCCTCAGCTCAAACACCGCATCAGACAGCTACTGACAGACCTGGCAACCGTGCAGCAGATCGCATTGTGCTCCTCATCCACATGAGGGCGTTGGAGCACACAGCCCTCCTCAGAAACGTACAGCACAGGAGAGATGGAATACAAAACAAAAAAAGAGACGGAGAGCGTGAGACTTGAACCTGGACTAAAGCAGATGATGAATAAGTGGTATTTGTGCTCTGGGAAAGAGAAACTGTGAGCCAAAACAAAACCAACTCATCAGAGGAAATAAAAAAGGAGAGAGAAATTACTTGAATGTTTAATGTGTTAAAAGGTTTGAATGTAATTCAGGGTTGTGGTTCAAGTCTTGGCATCAATTATGCCTTTTATTAGTTATTATTTTTTTGTATTAATTGTTTTTTTTTTGTTTCCGAAGGACTATAATGTTTATGGCATTATACGCAAGGGATTATTATTATTTTGGCTAGAAGACAAATTTTTAAGCACTTAAATTAGTTACTTATCATAGAAAGTTTTATTTTCGTTTGGGTTGGTTGGTTGAGTTTCTCCACTCTTCGTTGCTAATGTTATGCAAAAGCCACCTTTTCATACGTGACCCGTTTGTTAAGAACTGTTTGGATATTTGACATCTTCAGACAGAGACTGAGGCAGTGACTGTGGTTTTGTAGCCGGTAACGTAAACCTGGAAGTGTTTAAAGGAGCATATATTTTAATCTCAAAGTACTTGCATCTTGCTTTTATATTTGTATTGAATAGACAATGTTAATTGCCTCTATGTAAACATTACTTCATGTTTCAGGATGTTTTGTTCTTTTACCATTTGTTGAAAACTGTAATGCTATTTACTGTGACTGAGTCTGCATTCATAACAACAATAATAATGACAATAATAACAACTTTACATTTATCCCTTGTAAATTCCATAGTATTGTCCTGTCCGCTTTGTTTTTGGACATTGATCGCATCTGTTCGATTCTGACAAATGCAAATGATTTCCCTGCCATGTTTAACACAAAAAGGGTATTCTTTATTCTTTTTTTTTTCCCCACAAGCTCTTACTGCATACTGTACTGTTCTTTTTATTGTCTGTTTTTTTCCCCTCTATATTTTTTATGGCACTAGTGATCTTTTTTTAACTTATTGTAATTATGAATTTAAGTTATTGATTCTGCTGTCTTTTTTTTATATAACTTTACCCTGTGTGTGTGTGTGTGTGTGTGTGTGTGTGTGTGTGTGTGTGAGAGAGAGGAGCAGATGGGCTCTCAGTGTGCATTCAGCAACGAGTGTGTCGCTGTTCAATGCTCAAACCCGAAAGTATTTTATTTTAATTTGAACGCTTAACCATGCGCCTGATATTCCATAACAACACGTTGAAAAATGCAACACCGTCTACCTTTTTCAAACCCGATCCTAAACGAATGGACGAGGGAAAATGCTGTTTCTATTTTTCTAAACTTTATGCTTTTCTTTGTGTTGCCGGTGACCTGTTGCTCTGCAGCCTTTTCCCTGTACTTCCACTTTGCTGTGTATTGTGTTGCCTGTCTGCTCTTTTGCATCACCAGTCACTGGGGATACAGTAAACAGACCTACTTGTTTTATAAAACTGTTTAGTTTTTTTTTAAGCGATCTGTGTGCTGTCCAGGTTCTTCTGGCCTTCAGTTTAAAAATTCATTTCTCCAAACAAACATGAAAACAGGAGAATATCTGTGTTGAGCATAATGATGCATTAGCTGGAGCCAAGAAGAAAAAAAAACTAAACAAAAATAAATGTCCTGTATGCTCAACTTCCATACGTGTATGTTCCGTGTGCTGTTTGGTTTCTTGCATGTACACAACCAGTCTAAAGTTTGGATACACCTTTTATCATGGTCTTTCCTGATTATTTCTTACTACATTGTACAACAATGCTGAAGGCATTCAAAATATGTCTCATTTGAACAGTGGATGGTGAGAGGTGTCTGCTGGTTATGCTCTGTAAAGCCTTCATAACAGCTGCTAACAAATGGCTTTTAAATGAACTTCTCTTCTGAGGTAAGTTTTGGTCTTGCCTGGGATTGCTTCATGAGAGCCAGTTTCATCATGGTGCTGGATGGGTTTTGCAAATGCACTTGACAATACTGTTCTTGCAGGAACTATTCAAGAACACCTAACCTATCCCTAAAAGAACAACTGACTTATGTAAATGCTGTGTGTTTTATTTCATAGCTTTGAAAAAAAAATCAGGGTGGTTTAGAGGTTACCTCCAGGGTCTGGGATTGATTTCCACCTTGGGTGTGTATGCTTGGAATTTGCCTGTTTTCCCCGTGCTTGGCGGGTTTCCTCTGGGTACTCCAGTTTCTTTCCACAGTCCAAAGATATGAAGATTAGGTTAATTGGTGTTTGAGGGTGTGTGCCCTGCGATGGATTGCGACCCTGTACACAGAATAAGTGGTATAGAAGATGAATGAATGGGGGGAAAAATCTAATATTATTCTAGGATGTAGAAAAAAAAAACCTTTTTGTATTTTCTTAATGTATTTTATTCATTTATAGTATACAATGTACGGTACTTTATTTTCTGGTTAGCCTTCTGTTATTCACATCTGGGCTGCTGTTATTGCTAAACATTATTGCTAAGAATTGCAGTCTAGGCTTAGGAATGCAAACGTATTTTAATTACCTGATTGTTTTTTTTTAATACAGAAGAAAAATGCCTGGTATGCAGTAATCTGTATATGCGAGTTCAGTAGATAAATCTTATTTCATTTAGCTGAAGTTAAACATATTCACTGTAAAAATGTGGAGTCGGTGTCATCATTCATCCCGAGCTGCAGGATGGGTTCAGTCATAAACAGCGCTTTACCGTATGTATTCCGCACTCCGTAGTGAAAAGCGAAACATGAGGTAATAGGTGTTGTAGTGGGCTGGTGTCGGGCGCAGGACGCGGTTTGGGACGCAGCCATGGTTACTCTTGACTCCGCCTTCTTGAGTAATACCGACGGTCCTCTGAGCGGAGATGTGCAGAACTCAGCGCGCGAGCACACACGGCCACTCTGACATCAGCGCACACTGCGTGTCGTTTCTGCTCCTGCAGGTTTCTCCTAGAACACGGTGAGTAGCTTTTAATTCTCTTCTTGAGTAGATTTATTCGGACAACTTGTCATGCTTTGCTAACGTTGAACATGCTGACATTTGCGCATTTGCAGTTTAAGCTGCAGCGTCTGTGTCTCCGCTAGCGCGCTAACCGTTAGCTCCACAGCGGCTAGAGAACTAGCGGTCAGGCTACCGAGCGGATCCTCATAAACCCTTCACCTTCATAGGGGAATATCAGTGCTGAGCTTACTCACCTTAGACGTCGAGTGCATTTAGTGTAGTTAAACTGAAGTAAATAATTCGGGGAGTAGTCAAGTGTGAATGCTGGCTGAATAAACGGCTGTTCTTCGTAGCTAACCAGCTAAAGCAGTGTCCAGTGTACGGTACAGTACTGACACACACGGTGTACAGAAGGTCACTCATCTCCGCTACAGGTACTGGTTTTACTGGGTTTGTTTTTTTACTATACACACAGACCGGTTATTTATCCTAAAATAGATATTAACTTGTAGATATAAAAGTCACTCTCACTGTTCATATTATTAATAGAGTTTATTAGTTCAAGTGTCCGAAATGTTAATCTAAAATCCAGGGTAAAGATGAATTTGGCTTATATTTTGGCTTAAGTCAGGAATAACAAAGTCTGAATTAATTTATGGCTAAATGTTTAAACGCTCATGTAAAATATTAAGTCCATAAAAACAACATAAAAATAAACGCTCGCAGAAAGAAAGAAAAAACTCTGGAAGTGTCTGTCACGAACGTTCCCGAAAAGCGGACGTAGTCACGTGACTCGCGGTCATCCTTACAATGGGGGAAGAAGCGCGAGACGGTTAATGGGACAGACGCAGGTAACAGATTACGTCGTAAAGAGTCGTGAAGTCGCACGGAAAGCTTCTCAGTTATACTGGAGGTCACACAGGACAGTGGGTCGATAGATCACGTGACCTTTACGCGTCTCGCATACATTCGCATGAATAAATTTTCATCAATAGTTTTGGGTTCACACACGCAAAATTTCGAAAGTGTTCTAATTATTACATCTATACGGTCTTAAATTTTTTTTGTCTTATTTAATTCATATGCAAAGAATTTGAAAATGTAAGCTGAAAATATTTAAAAACACGTGGTAGTAATTGAGTTGATCTCGCAGGATTTTCTGATGGATTTTCAGAAGGTGTTGATTAATCTTCAGGTATTTTTACATTTAATGTATATACACAAAAAAATTATTCTAATTTGCCTGCCTCCGGTGTCGCGGTCGTCCCTCACTGTGTAACGGTAGATGGGTCATCATCAACTCTACATCATACTGTGATACATAACGTTACATTCAGGGATTAACGCCGGTGTTGCGGGCGTCCCTCACCGCATAACAGTAGTCAGGGACACCGAATGTAACGGTGGACAGCATCATCATCACCTTTTATGACATACTGTGGGGTAATAATATATCTGCCGAAGCACAGCGTGAGGAGCGACAGCGAAGTTTACCGTACACTCCATTCTCAGGTAATGGTCCCACATGGGGCATCAGGATCGGTGCTTTAATGATATAATACTGACATCCTGATCAGTTCACTATTTGTATATCGGTATTCTTTATAAGGATATTAAGGAGATTTTCTTTCCTTTTTAAAATTCCTTATTTAGTTGTTTTTGTGCGTGTGTTTGTTTTAACTGTACTTTTCTGTACACCACTGTACTGAGACGTTTACTGTTTAAGTCATGTATAAATCATGTAGGTTTGAAATGACTTAAACAATTATATGTGATTTTTTTGTTAAAGTATATTCCCCCTTCTAATCACTAGGTTAAATTAATCCGCTTATTCCAACCAGTATTGATTCTGTAGTAAGTACATAGTCAGATGTGATTATGCAAAAGTATGATAAAAAAAAAAAGCTTTATTGTTTGATGGTGTGTGTTTATGTGAACACACAGAAATGCTGATGAGGGAACGGCTGTTTGTAGCCTAAACACGTGATCCAAAACGATAAGAGGAGCTTGACTGGCTGTGTTCCACAAAATTAAAGATGGCTATAAACCAATTCCAAGTATGAATCCTTAAATAGATTTTTTTTTAATATGAGATAAATAAATTATTGGAAGACATGTTATCTGCTTCAACATGTTAATGGCAACATCCTGTCATTGCATATTTTCCTTTAACATCATGTCCGGTCCCGTCCTGCAGTCCATACTGCACCTTCAGCAAGCTGTATTATTAAATATGACTCAGGGACTGTGAGTGAGTGCATCAGTAGGTATATGATTGGCAAGCAGTTAAAATCTGTTTGTACTCATCACAGACAGTCCTGCTCGCCCATCTGACCTGAACACATTTGTTTATCCCACATTAGCTAGTGATAAACATCTGATCAAATCAGGCCTCTTGAAGGAAATAGTATTTTTCAAGGTGGTTAGCACTGCAAGGTCACAAAATCCTGTAGTGTCAAAACAATAAATAAGTAACTTATTAGGAAATTTAGAAATTTTTGTAGAAGTGTTTAACATATTGACCAATATGTTTAACACTGCACAACAAGTGTATAGCAGCTTATAAAAATAAAATTTAATCAAGCCGCTTTCCTTCCTTGTAACAATAGCTTCCTCTTTACTTGGAATCAGGAGATGCTACAGGGATGTACTTCTATTAGTTCTGCACAATAAATCATATGCAATATTTAAATTGCGATATGTGCAGTTCTTTAACCGTAAATCCTGAAATTTATTTATTAATTAATGTGCACTGTTGTCAATGTTTGTAGAGTTTGTTAGTTATTTAAGTCTTTAAAAAAATTTGCTAAACAAGTATTGGAAAGAATTATATAAATATATAATAATATAAATACGGTACAAATGGTATATTTAAGAATTAAATATCACAGTAACAATATGAGTCAAAATAATCACCATGTGATTTTTGGATTATTTAAAGTAGCTCTATTGTCTAAAATATAAACCTAGCAAAGAGAAAAGAAAAGAAAAAAGAACTGTAGTTCACACACATCTCTCCAGTGGAAGCCTGGCCATTGAGCTATTTTCAACAGGCACGTTTCAGTGATTTATCATTCTTTCATCACAGCAAGTGTTGTAAGGAATTGAAAAGGGAAAGCTAAGGCACATACTCAAGCAATGTTTATTTCTTCTGTATCAAAAACATATCGTATTGGATAGAATATTTTTACAATGCCTGCCGATGCTTAAATTCTGTGCCCCCAGGTTATTATAAACATGTATTTCACAGTATGTGATCAAATAAAGTTGATTAATCTAATGATTTAAGCTTGAAACATGCAAGCCGAGAGCAACTAAAGCCAGCCTCTGTGAAATAACTTTCTCATTTCATCTGCTGAGAATTTCAGCTGTGATGAATGAAAAAAAAAATACTTATCTTCTGCCAGAAGATATGCATAAAAAATGGAGAAATGGTGATGGAAATAGAGGAGCTGCTGTTTAAATCAGTGTCTGCTCCTTGACCCTGAGTGTAACGCTTCGTAGCGCAGACTATTACTGTATTAATGTGCCGTTTAAAGGTTGCGCTCAAACGTTTACTAGGTGCAGGTTGCAGCATTCGAAATTCATGAAGGATAACGTCTAGGCATTGCCACTAACACACTTTCTATAAATACTAGGTGAGGCAATCTACCAGGCAGCAGCAAAGCTGTATGATCTGTGCCAGAGGTTTGGGATATGAAGCACCTACAGTATAGATTAATCACCTGTATAGAGTAACACTTCACATTCATATGCAGTTTGTTTTGCACCAATATATTATTTACAAATGTATCATATTTTCAGTGTTTAAGTGAAGGAATAAAATGTCTAAAGTTCGGTATATTGTATGTGTGCGCATGTGGGGGTGCAGGGGAAATGATTCGGCCTCACCGGTTTCAATGAGTCAGGCCAGAAGCATGATGATAGAAAATGGGTCTCCTGTAAATGCTGTATTAATCGTAATTTTCTCAACAGCATCCTTAAATCCTTAACAAAACACAGTGTACAGTCCAATACAGTGGAAAACAGCTCTGATACAAAATGCCATCCGGGATTTACCTCACGATTTAAAAGCTCAGAGACAACACTGTGAGATTAAGCACTCCTTAGGCGCAGTTACAGTTTTTGGCCACATGTGAGGAAAGGGGACAGGGGACAGGGGACAGCGATTTTGTCAAAGGGATTGGTATGCTTTAAATTTTATATTCATATCAAAGGCGTATAAGACTCACTTTGTCGGACTCAAGAACAGAACAGACTTACGAATGTGCTGAAGTAAGATGTGACACGTGCTGTCACGATAGAATTACCAGAAAAATTAATTGTTGTAGCTTTATATCCTTTATTCACACATTCCTGTTTCTTTGAATAAAGGTGGTTTTGTTCATTGTGTTCATTGTGCTCTTGTTTTCTATTAGCTCTAGTGGAAATAAAGAAAATAAAGTCTTTAGCTGTTTCTTTCAGATATAAAGGACTGAGAGGTCAGGTCCTTGTTTCTCTGTACTCATGATGCACTTCAGATCGTCTGAATACAATTGTGCCTCAAAGTAGATTATATAGACGTTGTCACAAAGCAGCTTTAGTGAAATCCGGATGCGGTGCTTAATTACCAAGTGGCAGAAAAAAAAACTCAAAGAAGAAAATAGAGGAGCCAGACTGATCATTACAGAATACGCTGAACTCGAGAGCTTTACAGGAAACACAAAGATTTTTCTAGTGCATTTGGCAGACGCCCTTAGACAGAGTGACTTACATTTTTGTCTCATTATACATCTGAGCAGTTGAGGGTTAAGGGCTTGCTCAAGGACCCAACAGGAACAACTTGGTGGTCGTGGCATTTGAACCTGGGACCTTCACAAACCATAGTCCACTGCCTTGACCACTGAGCTACCCCTGACCTAGTACCATTGCAGCAGGAAGGTAAAAGCTGATGCAGTTTCATAAATGTGAGATGGATTTCAGTAGGGATGGGAATCACCAGGGACCAGCTGATACCATATTATCACAAAACCTAGGGATCCATTTAATTTGTATTGCGATCAAGTCATCATACGATTTTATTATGATTTTTTTTTACTATTCTAAACAAACAAATTTGTTCTATTAGCATAATTTTAAAATTTTAAATGCTAACATATAAATTAAAAATGTATTTTAAAAAAATTGATTTTAAACTCATTGCCACAAAAAAAGAATCATGATATGTTAGTAAATAGATTTTTTTTCCCTTCATGTCTAGATTTCACAGAGAATAAAGGGCAAGCTCAGTACATCAGCATCTTGTCTTTCTCACTATGCCTGCTTTTCAGTCTCAGTGTAATTAACGATCACTGTGGTTTTAAGGCTGGATCATGATCAACAATCTCATCTCGGTGAGCCATAAGAAGATCAAATGTCTTTTTTTTATGTATATATTTTTTTTAAAGCACTAGTTTTCAACCAGACAAACCGTCACACCATCAGTGATGTTTTTCCAGTGCTTTTGTTTTGGCAGTGTTTGTGGATACACACATGTTCCCTGTGTTGTCTGGCTTAGTGGCATGTTTATTATAAAATCCACCAAATCCATATCACTGATATTGATTAGTTTTTTATTCTCCTTTGCGTTGTGAAATAGTTGGTTGATAAAAAAAAAATAATAATAAAAAAAAACTCTTGATAGTGTTGGGAATTACTAGTGATCATCGGATACAATATTATAACGATACCTAGGTGTTGATTTGATTTGTATTTCAGATTTTTCAGATTTTTTTATAGTTCTAAACAAACCTGACAAATAATTTGCCCCATCATACAGGATGCTACATGTAGAATAATAGAGGAATTTTGCCACCTTGCATGTAAACATTATATAAATAAAAAAATAAAAAGGAAAAAAATTATTGAGCCAGTGTGGCAAATACATGAACTGTCCCACTTATGAATTGCTATAATTTACTAAATCGATCCCACCCGCTCCCACCCCCGCTTTCTAATGTCTAGCAGTTTCAGTGCAGTTGACAGAATGTCTGGTATCACAGTACTTGCATGTTGTGTTCAGCTAATGTCACATTCAAAACCTCCGAGCTCTCATGATTATATTGAACACTCATGTTCTTTTGTTTGTCCCGTGTCTAAATTCACTACAGCTTAAAAAGAGGTCAAGAACTTTATCCTATCAAAGAGCTCAGTAGAGTAGTGCTACAGTATAATAACTAGAAAGGCTTCCTGCACCACATGTTGTTGCAAAATTACCTGCGTTTATTTTATCACCCGTGTGTAAAATGTAAAATACATTTTCAGCTTTCAGTAGTTTATTAAATACAGATTGTTGTACTACACTGGTTAGTCTGACTCACAGTCTGACCCATTAAAAAAAAATCAAAAAGAAACAAAGTGATTTGTTTTTGATAAGTATGATTAAACATAACATGCTCCATGTGTTGCTGTATATTTTTCATGCATTATCAGCATGTGTTTCTTAATCCCAACTTTTGTTTTCAGCATCACATAATCAGCATCACACATACAGTTTAGTTATTTTATGCAACAGAAATACATTTCAAAATTAGCAAAATTTAAATGCTTGATTCGGGAAGGTGTTTGCTTTTTGTTTTATATTATTTTCTTGTACAGCAGCTTCTTTAGAAAACAGTTGAAGTCTCTATCATATGTTTATTTGGCACTTACTGAAGGAGACGCCAGGTTCAGCGTTTCGTACAATGAGAAATATCATGCTGTAAAGCTGATATGTCTGTACAACACTACGTCTTCACTTATGTTTGGTAACTCACGAATTCGGTGTTAGGCCTGAATAACTCATTAACATCTGCGTCTAGCGGACATATTGAGTTTATAATTGCTTTCAAAACAACAGTGGTGGTTAATGTGCTTTTGTTTGCATAACTCTCTAAACGCAGAGTTTCGCTCAGAAGTCATCATTCCTGTTTTTCCGTGTCATTTACCACTGATTATGATGTTCAACTGTGCTAAACATTTCCTACATTGAAGTCTCAATTTCCTGCTCTGGGATTGGCTCATATGTCACAGCCAGTCAGAGCTGTATAGGACTGAACTCTTTTAACCAATCATAATGCAGGAGTTGGGATTTGTGGCAAACCAGTTCATCATTGTCTGTGAATGCTAGAATGACATTTTCTATAAGATTTAAAAAAGAAAAAAAGACAAAAAGACTTGCCCTGCTGTCAGGTCTGTCTCAATCTCAGCTGAGTTTCCAGTTCATTGTTTTTGATGCATTACAGCTTTCGTACTATTCAAGATAAAGTTTTACAAGATACTGTATCTGTGGGTTAGTATCTGACAGTTCACTGTCTTTTAAACCTTTAAAGTGACGGCATGTCATACACATCACTCAACATAAAAATGCCAGAATCCAGTTCTGTCCACGGTTGCCTCCCTTTTAATCAGATCTCAACTCTGTCACAACCTCCGCTTATAGCTTAAAGGCACGACAAGAACAATCCCTGATTCTGCTTCTGAGCCTTTCACACAGAACACCGAGTTGCAACGAGGGCGGAGAGTTCCCACCTTGAACCGTCTGTGTGAACGGGCCTCTAAAGGCATAAATCTGAAGGATGGAGGGGCTTTTCGGTTTTTCAGTAACACGACACAGTGAAATGAACATTTGTTCATTACCATTAAATAAAAAAATATATAATTTTTATTCAAGAGCATGCTTCTTTTTCTTTGCCCCGAAATAATGCACAATTTGAGATAAAGGGCATGCCGAATAATTTTTTTAAATAATGTTTATTGTTAAAGCATTTCAGCAGATTAAAGAAATACAGCCTTAAGCTCTTAGACTTGCGTAGACAAAGCTGAGGATTTCCTTTTTGTTCCGGAAACCCTTTTCCTTCTGTTTTTATTTATTTATTTATCAATGTGTTGTGGATGTTCAGTAAAACCCAGTTGACGCAGTTTCTTTGAAACACCTGATTTACAGGACACATCTAGCATAATAAAGATGTGCCAGGCCTCTATTCCAGCCAGGTTTATGTAATTTATTCCTAATGTCCCCTGATAACGTTACCGTTAGCAATTTCTCCTAAGATCCACTGGATCTAAAGCGGAGCATTATAGCAGGCCCTAAATTTGTATGAAAGCTTTTTAAGCTTTCTGTCGTCATGTGTTGTCTCTGCCAATAAATAAAACCTTTCTAGTTAATTGGGTCTTGACCCACTATGTTTGAAACACTGGCTCATCTGAATGGCATGCCATCTCTCCAAGCATGTCCATGCAGTAAAAGCTCCCAGTGCTTGTTGCTACTCCCGTCACATCACCTGACCATCTTACTATCACTATACCAACAGCCACCCCATGCGACTGCTACTTTGGTGTTTCCTCACAACCCATACTTCCTGCCTGTTTTGCACCCTAAAGCCCTTCATCAGTGCACCGCCCGCATCTGTTTCTGGTGTCTGGACAGGGAGAGAGGTGGGAGCGAGCAGTGGACATTACACCCATTCGAGTTGTGTCACTTCCCACTGTTTCAAGCTGCACTTTCACTCCAGGGGACAGTACACAGGCGTCCTTTGGTAGAAAAAAGCAGGAAACAATTCATCATGGCATAATCAGTTTCCATTATGATATCTTGCTCGATTATGGCACCTTAGTTTTCGCCTCGGCTGTTATCTTGCTCATGTCCGATCCTGATTAAGACCCACACAGCACACTGAGTCTCCTGTGACTCCAAAGACCTCTTCCATAGTACCACTAAATATTTTTATTCTATCTCTGATAATGCTACTCACATGTACGTAATGATTTAGGAATGTAACTAAATATTTGGAATAAATATATAAAATAAATATATACACAATTCAGCACAAGAAAAATAGTATGATTTTTCCTCTGTGTACTCCGGTTTCCTCCCACTGTCCAAAGACCTGCGGATTTGGCTAATTGGTGTTCACAAATGTATGTGTGTGGCTGTGTGTGGCTGTGTGTGGCTGTGTGTGGCTGTGTGTGGCTGTGTGTGGCTGTGTGTGGCTGTGTGTGGCTGTGTGTGGCTGTGTGTGTGAGTACTGCGGCATGCAAACTCTACGCATAGACACGTGCTGGGAATCGAACCCTTCATCCTGGAGGTCCAGGGCCACAGTAGTAATCAGTAATTTATTCCTCCTTAGTTACTGTATTGTCAGGCTCACAGAGTTCCATTTAGGTTTATATTTTGTGAAATCTGGTGAAAAAATGCACGAACATATGAAAAATCAAAGACCCTTAATGAATGTGTGTGTGTGATGCGGACAGGATGCATAGTGACACCTTTTCTGACATTGCTGCCATTTCCGTCTCTTCCTGCGCTTCCAGTTCACATTAATAAAAGTAGAGGGATATTTGTATCATTAGACAGACACTAATATGTTTTGCGTTACTTATCTAATAAGCATGGAGTGATTATAATAACACAGGCCACAGGGTATGCAGTTTGCTAAAGCCATCTTTCAGTTGAAACAAGCTACAAGACAATCAGGCAGTCTTGCTAATCATATCTTATCTTTAAAATTATACACTGAACTGTTTTCACTCCTCAAGCAGGCGAAACACCTTTCCCATTGTCCCCCAGCCTGCCCACATGTCCCTTAGCTACACACAGCCTCTATGTTAATCCGGCCATGACTGTTAAATCTAACTCGCCAAGACTTCACCTGCTTTGAATGAACTGCTTAATGTTTTTGTTAGTTGTCTTAATAATCATTTGCAAATTGTTGCTTGAGTTCGTACCGTCTCGCAGTTTCTACTCGCGTCCAATGCTCATGAATATCCCCTTGAAGTGGTCTGCAGTGCCCAGTCATTACGGAGTGATTCAGACAGCTGCTTTCTTATGACCATTCTCTTTTGCCCTTGTGAAGGAGCAGCTGTTGTGAAATGTCTGTACCTGTGGCTATCCCCCCCTTTGAATAGTCGCCCTTGTGAATGTTGGGTGTTGTCAATTAGTTGTAACGGTGACGATAATACTGGAGCCATATAACGCAGACAAAGTATTGTTTTTAATAGAAATATACAAAGCTTGTAAAAACACCTTCATTTTACTCAGAAATAATTTGATGACTGCATTTCCACACTCTGTAATTGGTGTAATGTCTAGGGAGGTTAATGCTTAATTAACATTTCTGATATTCACAGTAGACAAGCTTGTAAGTTATCAGTAATGCAGTGCAACACGTGTGGCAAGAAAAAACACAAAAAACTATTTGTTATTGCATCTATTTTTTACTTTGGTTATATATAGTAGTTTAAGTGATCCTGAATTTAATTCAGTGTAAGTCTCCTGAAAAGTCATTATCTTTTGTGTTTACACAGAACCCAGTAAGAGCAGTTTGAATGTGCTACATTATTATTAAGTGTGTGAATAAGTTTTAGCTGCATTTTTTCAAACTGTGGTCATTTAAGGAAATACATAGTGACATTGACTATTATATGTGGAAGTACAACAGTGCCGAGATTCCCAGACAACATAAAAATGTTTGAAAGTTTTATAAAAAAAAAATGTACGCATTGCAATTTAATATGAAATGGAAGAAATAATTGCAGCAATTACAGTGCTTGAATTTTTTGCCACAGCACTTCATTGTGGTTGTATAGTTCAATTTAAAATTCCATGCAAAAAAAATTGACCTTACTCAATGGCTGTTCAAAAATATTTTCAATTGTTAAAAATACCGTTATTATTTTTCGACCTTACAAATTTAGTTATTAAAATTCAGGTAGGAAAAAAAAAAATCTACTTCTAAGGGAACTACTTCCCGATCGGAATACAGCACTATATACAGTATATATATATTGTATTGTAAACGCTGAAAGGATTTTTTCCCCCATTTTGATTAAATTGCAATGCAGAAAATTTCCAACAGTTTTGTTGCAGCAGGTTTTTGTTCTGTTCATATAATTCAACATGCTATTTTGCTTTAGCAAATTTTAGACAATTATTGCGGTGCCTTAGTAGAGGAACTTCTCCTTGCCTCATCAACCTTGTGCGAAGACTGAAGACATAAATCCCTCTCACAGAGACAAAGCCCACGACTTCGGTCTGAGTTTAACTTTCCTTTAGACACACGGGTGTTTACCTCGACATCACGCTGGCCCTCTGTCTCTGCGTGAAACGCATGGCTGTAATGTGGGTCATGTGCTAGTAACGTGATCCTGACCACACTGGAATCTGTTAAATATTACATGGACTTGGAAACATTGAGTTGCTTCCATTAAGTTGTTTTCTCTCCGAAGCGCTTTATATCGCTGAATGCTGTTTGACAGAGACATTCCACCACCGTAATTAATTCACGATTGAATTGCATACTGTGAAAGAAATGATCCTGCCTGATCGGCACTATAACGCAGGAGGCTGTGTTGATGCCTCACAGGGTGTGGAGTTCGATCCTCAGCTCGGGTTACTGTCCGTGCAGAGTTTCAAAGCTTCTTCATGTAGCTGTTTTTTTCTTTTCTTCTTGTTTATTCCCACCACTGAGTGGGCTGAGCACTTTATTAGTATTCTTAGTACTAGTAGTACTAGAAGTATTAGTACAGAACATTTAGATAGATTTGACTGCAAATTTACTTCTGAACAGTGTTTGCACCGTGGCATGGTGCATTATCCTTAGAGAAGAGGGCACTGCCATTTGGGAAATCTGTTGGCGTGAAGGTTTGTAGTTGGGCTTCAGCAATGTTTAGATAGGTGATGTACAGTATTCCAGGGTAATGTCCACCTCATATTAGGGCCTCTGGATCGTTTCTGTGTTTTAATTGTGGTTCACAAACCAAGTACATGAATACGCCAGCAGGGGTGTGATGTGCAGTCGTTCCTGTGCACGGTACAAATCAATCATGCCTAATGCGAAAGCACCCAAAGACCCAAAGTTTTCCAGTAGAACATTTCCCAGAGCCTCACACTGCCTCCTCCAGATTTCCTTTTTTCCCCATAGTCCATTCTGTTGGCATCTTCTACAATTTACACACATACCACTGTCCACAGGATGTAAAAGAAACCAAGATCAGAGGAGACCTCCTTCTTCTTTTGCTTCATGGTCCAGTTCTGATGCTCGTCTGCCCCTCATTAGTACGAGAACCTTGGCCCAGACTTGCTAGCCTTTGCTCCGTATGCATATTAGTGAGTCTTTGGTGCCATAACCCTGTTGTCAAGCCTTTCTTTGGACCACTTTTGGTAGGTACCATCTCCTGAAAAAGGGAACACCCCACAAGACTTGCTGCAGTTGAGACACTCTTGCGCATCATCTTGCAGGAGATGTTTTATTGTCAAGTCTTTTTTTTGTCTTGTGTATTCCAAATAAAATAATTAATTCACACAAGACAAAAAAAAGACTTGACAATAAGACATCTCCTGATATTTTTTTGTTTTTTTGTCATAGTATGGAAAAATACCTATATAACTGTTTATATGGCAATGTCGCATTATTTATTTTGTTTTCTACAGATTCTGTAGAATTAAAAATAAAGGTTGTTTGCAGTTACTCTGGCAGAAGTGGAAGCTGGTTATATTTAGAGAATTGTAAATGTTCATTCAGATTTAATCACAGAAGTGTTAGTGCATTTGTTATATTTTTGCAAGTTTAATAATTTTTTTTTGTACTAATGTTAACAGCTGAAACTTCTTTTTTTCATAAGTTAATGACACTACAGTGAGGTAATTCAAGTAATTTATTTGTGAATCACACTGTTTATGTTCTGTAGCACCTCTTAGGCCTGGGATATAGTAGATAAACGGATATTCTGAAACACCAGGGTTATATTTTTTGTTTTGTTTGTTTTGGCCAGCATTTTCAGTTTGTCTCTTAATAATCTCTAATCCACTATTGAGTTTGTTTTGGTAACATAAAGGGAAAAAAAAGAGGCTTTCGTGTGCACCCCAGTATTGCCTGTTTACTATACAGCACCACCAACATGACATTAAACTACCTAACTGTACTGCAAGAGCTTCTGCCAGCTTTGAATTGTGGACCGAATGGTGAATGATGAGTGAAGCCCACACATCTGTGTTTTTTTTTTATTTGTTTTAAGACATATCACCAGGGTATTGATATTGACTTGTACACATATGCATGGTTTCCATATCATTCGGTACTTTCAGGTCATCGGACTTCATTTTATTGCCACATAATGTTGCTGAGTTTAGACCTGAACAACAGAAGTAACCCCACATCATAACACTGATCTCAGAGGCTTGTACAGTGGACACGGTGCATGATGGGTAAATTGGTTCATGTGTTTCCCTTCTTACCCTGACACACCCATCACTCTGCACTAAGGTCATCGGCCCACATGACCTTTTTCCCTTGCTGCAAAGTCCAATATTTATGCTTCCTATCAAACTTGTGGCAACACAGCTGTTTAGTCCCAGTCCTGTGGGTTCATCACGCTATGTACTCTTACTTTCACTATTACTCATAGCTATGGTTTTTAACCCATTTTTTTACCATGTAACTTCATGAAGTGTTTAAGTGACCTCTCGCTACCGGCCTGTCTGGTTCTAACTGCAGGGCTCCCATGCTGAGTGCTTGTCTATTTGATACTCGTGGCCAGTAGCTGGCTATATTGCATTATAGTGCTGTGTTACTGGTATTGACTTGACCTAGCTAATGTTGTGCAATGTTGTTACAAGTGGTTGGAGCATTACAAACCAAAAATCTAGAGTGTTGGAATGATGAACTGAATAATAAACAAATATTTTGCACAGTACTTTATACATTTTAACGTTTTTAAACAGTTCTGAAGTTGGAAACCGCTGGCTAAGTCTGGCAACCCTGGATGTTTTAATAAGAAAATAGTTCTTAAGGAACTAGTAATCAGACAGGCATTTTAAGGGGGCACTTGGTTGGCATTTGGTATATGTGTTCATAGTTATACACACTTTGGTGGCACACTTTTTAAGAATTTCTGTCATTTAGGGAGGCATTTGAAGTTTAAATTGTGCATAAACTGCCTTTGTGTAGTAGTACATGGATAAAACCAAATTAAATTTAATTAGGTCCTTAGTGTTCCTAGGACCAGGGCGTGGCATGAATTTGCAGTTTTGATGTTAATGTTTATTGAAGTGTTAAGTCTATATGAGCTCTATATGTGCAACTAAGGTCAATTTTCCAGATAGTGTTCTAAGGAACAAGGCAGAATGTATACAGGATTCCCAAATGCATGATTAATTCACAATATCCGCAGTTGATAATGTGTAAATGCCCATCTCGGTTAGGGGACAGGGATAGTACGAGACTAAGATCCATTTTTTTGGAGTGTTTCTCAAGAACAAGGTATGATGTGCATATTTTATTTTTTGATCATACATTTTGTTAAATCAAGTGTAAATTACTGACTTTGTTTAAAATATTTTAAACATAACTTAATCATATTGACCAGCTTGTGATGTCTGCTTAACTTTGATACACTACAATTCATCAACATTCAGAGCAAGCTCATAAAAGATTTTGAAAGAAGTTTTGCACACACTGTAAAGACTGCAGTCACAAAAATAAATGAGCAAAGAGATAATGAAATCCATATAAATAAATAAAAAACAGCTATTGGCACAAAGTTGAACAAACAATTATGCAGCATTGAGGACTCCTCTGCTGCAAATTACCCATAAGCCCTGGCTCGGGTGCTCACGACAGGGTGACGTACGCTCCTGAAACTGACGAAGAACTGAATGACTTCAATCAATATTCACACTGACATACCTGACATGACTATAACATTTGTACAGTGGAACCTCGGATTACGAGTAACGTGGTTTACGAGTGTTCCGCAAACCGAGCAAAGATTTTTAATAAATTTTTAATCGGAAACCGAGCAAGTATTAGTTTACGAGCGCTGAGTATGTATCACGCATGCGACTCTTATTTTGACACTGAGCGTCACTCTCACAAACCCCCCACCCCACGGCTTCGCAAACAACCCTGCTCTGTCGCGATCCTTTTCAAAGGTAAGCTGCTGGTTAATTTTATTTTATTTCTTTACTATACAGCAGTGATTCCCTTAGTATACTGACGCCAGGTCAGAGAGATTTCTTTTTTTCCCTGTTAAAACGGTGTTTCCGTTGTGTGTGTGTTTGTTGTGAAACTTAAAAAGTGATTCCTTTAGTATGTGCTCATGCCAGTCTCAGAGAGATTTCTTTTTTTCCTGTTAAAACATTGTTTCCGTTGTGCGCGCGTGTGCGCTGTGAAACTTAAAAAGCGTGAAACAACACACACAACGGAAACAACGTTTTAACAGGAAAAAAAGAAATCGCGCACCAACGGAAACACTTATCTGTCAGGATTTATTTGTACAAGGTAAAGTGCAGATTAAGTTGTTTTATTTTCATTTTATAGATTGTATTAATTATTTTTATGTATTTATTTTTTGGGGCTGTGGAACGAATAATTTGAGTTTTCATTATTTCTTATGGAAGATGATGATTTGGTTTACGAGTGTTTTGTAACACGAGCCCACTTCCGGAACGAATTATGCTCGTAATCCAAGGTTCCACTGTATTTTTTTTTTTTAACCTAACTAGTCAAGTCAATTTTATTTATATAGCGCTTTTAACAATTGACGTTGTCGCAAAGCAGCTTTACACAATCAAAATAAGTAAGTTTGTAACTACACTGCTTTTGCAAACAAAATGGCAAAAGCAATATTAAATTTTAATGACAAACTTAACAAAATCTTCCCCAACAGGAAAAACTGCACTGAAAGGAAGCAGGGCCGCCTGGGAAATTGTGATATGTGAAGGCAATAAAACAACCTTCTGTTTTATTTCAGACACAGGTTTGGCAAGTAAGCTGAACTCTTTTAGGCTCCAACTGACACTATATTATACAGTACGTAAAGTATCAGGGTCAAAGAAGAGCTGGAAGGCATGGAAGACTTGGATGTTAGGACATAAACTTTATTATCCACACCTTACAACATAAACATAAAAAGACGGTATTAGAAATTGTACATGTCTCCACCAAACGGTGTATTAACATTATCTGGACGTGTAGCTTCATAGAACATCATGCCTCATGAAGACACCACAAAAGGGGATGGGCACAATTTCTCATCATCACACAGGTACACGGCTTTTTAAAAAATTTTTTTTGTTATTATAATATCCATTCAGTGCCAGTCCCCAACTGTCAATTTCAGTAATAATTATAGTAAATTCTGTAAAAGTTTGAGGGTGCACTGTGAGGTTTTATAATATGATGTGAACTTTCCACATAAAATAATTCTCTCATTGCACTTCCTGATTCCTTATATGGTAACCTGTAGTCTGTATCCATACAAAGTACATAAAAACAGCCGGGACCCTTTTTGTTCAACCGGAAAATGTTAATGTGTTTCCTGTCGTCTGTCTGTCTCCGGGTCTCTCCATGACTGACATGTTCATGAGCATTTCTTTAGATGTACGTTACACAGAGCACCTGGCTAAAGTTTAAACATGCTCTCTTTATTGATAATATACAGAGATCTGCAGCCGCATCGTGCGTGCGCGTGCATGCTCGTCCCACTTTCCCGTTTTGGGCCCCGGCCGGTTAGAGTGTTAAAGTGCGGTGGACACAAATTGCAAAATTCTGCTTCATTTCATTCATCTTATTCCTAAAGGTATCCTAAGTTGTTTTCTTTGCTTTTTGCAGCCC
The DNA here is from genome assembly GCA_013621035.1 of Clarias magur. NCBI lineage: Eukaryota > Metazoa > Chordata > Actinopteri > Siluriformes > Clariidae > Clarias > Clarias magur. The sequence continues at coordinate 1,172,924 of QNUK01000008.1, forward strand.
AACAATTTGACCCTTCTGAAATGGCAAGTTTTTTTTTTTTTTTACCGCACAGATTAACCATTTGTGTTCCTTATTATGATATACAAAAAATTATAAGAATTTTCACATGTGAAAGCTAATGTTTTGTTGCTTGTAATGACGTTTTTGTTTTCCTACTTTTGCAACGTTCATAGCTGACTGTAAATAAACATGCCCTGTTGATATCTCCTGTTGGAATGCTCTGTTGATTTATTTGGTAAATTTCCAATATATAATAATTTTTTGTGCTTATCTCAGTACAGTACATTGATTTTGACGCTACTCAGTGGAAGCCCCTTCAGCTTGTCCGTGACCTTGGCACACATTACTGCTGTGATGATGATGATAAGTGGTGTTTGGTCCTGGGGTTTGAAATGCTGCACAGTGAAGAGTGGGTGCTCGCTGCTCAGAGGAGTAATTATGGTTGTCTCTGACGCCACCGGCGGCATACAGCCTGGTTACTATGGTGATGAGGGGGAAAAGGATGGGCTCGAGCTCACTAGTAATCAGACGGGCTGCACTGATGAATGTGGACTCCAGGAGAGGAGAGAGTCTGCTCATGCAAGAGTCAAATCCTGAAAGACAGAGTCTTAGAAACGAGCAAGGATTAAATAGGCAGAGTGGCCATTTGTTGTTGATTTCATGGATCATTTTAAAGAAATTAACAGAACATGGCAAATATTACCATTTTTTATCTAGGTTTCTCATTAGAAGCATTTCTTCTATTTAACATACCAGTTGCACCTATTTTAGGTGAATTTGAATACTGATGACACGCACAGGCTACAGATTACCTTCTAGTGCTGCGTTGTTAAAAATATAAATACATAATATACACAATAAATATGCAAAAGAATAAACCTGTATATCATATCACTGTAATGACGTATCCGTCGTATGGCGGCTCGGCTTTATTCCACCGCATGAATGTTTGTCCATCAACACTGCCGTCCCTGCAGCTGAACGAGGGACCTTATTTTGACGGAGGATATAATTTCTACAAGGAAGTTTTTCCGTATTAGTATCTCAAATTTAGTCCGGATCATCCTCCATCACCCGCCATGCGTCACTGTAAGCTTTACACTAACTGGGAGGGATCAGCATGAATTGTGCAGCTCTGAAAACACTTTCACACAATGCAGGGGATGAAGGAATTTACTACAGATCGGGGCGGAAATTTATTCAGATATGAATCTTGATTCTTGTGTGTGGTGATCCACGTATCGCCTCGCTGATTCCAAAATCTTATTTCTGTAAATTATTTTTGACATATTTTTATTTTTGATCAGCCAAGTGCATGAGTTTCGAGCATTTTTATTGCATGACCTTATCAAAAGTGGGAGCTTAAATACAATACATCGTAAATGTTAAACTCTTCTATATGAAGATATTTTGTATTGTTTAAATGCCGTGCTTTGCTTTTAAGTGACAAAACAAAAGTTACGATATAAAACTTTGAGTTTTATGACAATTTTTTTTTTTTAAAGAAAAATTTTATATGTAAATGGGACATTTATAAAATTGTGATGCTTAGAGAATCGCAATACAAATCAAACTGATATCTTGGTCATGATCTTGTATCAGGTGGTGATCCCCATCCCTCAAATTTATTTCGACACAGTAGCTATGTTTACGCCGATCATATTTCTTCAGTTCAGCTGGAATAATTCCAAATAAAGATTATTGTTTTACACGGATGTTGATCTGGTAAGACTTAAAGCATTTAATCAGAGTACTGTATACATTTATTTTGTGTTTGTTTGTTTTTTCTGGCCTCTGTATTTAGTATTTAAAGTGCTGGAGTTTATTCAGGAGAAGAAGAATTTTTCTCCAACATCAAGGTTAATTCAGTCTTTCAATCCTTTCCAATAAATCTCAGCAACTGCATTATAATTGGTTCCAGTTGAAAATTAATTCCGATTTAACAGAATCTGGTCCCACTCTTAAACTGAGATTATTATTCTGATTATTAATGAACACACACAGTGTAAGGGTTTTCAAGAAAACGTCACCATTACCACTTTGTTATTGTTCAGCTTTTTACTCAGCGTTAAATACGTGAAAGGCAAAGCTTCCGTTTTCTTTTGAGCCGATTAGAGTTCAGACAGATTATCCTTGTAATCCTAATTCATGCGACACTCATTAGCAGGCTGTTTACGTTTTGCCTTGGTTTAGCTGGCTTTGCATCTCAGCACAATTCTACTGAAGTCATGAATATGTAGTGTATGCTTCAGTGCTTTTCCACTGAGCTCTGAATAGGTTTTTTTTTTTTTTCCATCCAGGGTTTGTGTGCTTAGCTGTATCATGCTGTAGTAAATGTACCTGGTTATGTCTCACTGTAAGGTTAGTTAAGAAGAATTTCCCCATCATTCTTCTTACTGTAACAAGTGGAGATACAGAGACACACCATTATTTCAGACCTACATTGTTTTAATCTGCGTCTTGGTATGGATTAAAGAAGAATTAAGGTTTGTCGAGACCATTAGCTGCAGATTGACAATTATGCTAACTGTGTTGCACTTTCGCCCTTCTGCTTTTGTGATAATGTAAATGTAAATTGGTCTCTCGTGAAAAGAACGGACGCAGACGAGCACAACCCACATTATCATAAACCCTGGTGTTTAGGCAGCGTTTAGATTCGGATCATGCACTCACTCACAAGCTGACTCCTTAATGCTTGGGGTGTACATGTGGCATTCTGAGAAAAAAAACCTGTTGGATGGAGAGCAGCTAAATATGCCAAGATCATACAGGATAAAGAGCCAGGTTATCTCATGCGCTTGTTAGCTTTTCAGTAAGCATTTGTTGTTTCATGCTGTTTTGTACTTCGCTTTGAAGTTCAAGCATCTGCAGGAGCAGTTTTATCATCACTTATCACTTCTTTACAGCAGCTATCAAATTGCTTCCTGTTTTTATTTTTCTTCTTTTTTTCCTTTTTTTTTTAAAAGTTTATTGAGACAAATTGAAGCAAAGCATGCATCACATTACGCACTTTTTTGTTTTTTTCTGTTGGATTTTCCATGGGTCATCTGTTGCGTAATAACCCGTCACGCTTACCTGTATTTCCAATCAGAGCTGTAGTTTCTGGCTTAGTCTTTGTCTATATTAGACCTGACATAACACTGTCTCCATGCTCAGGGCGGAAATGTACACACCTTTAACTATGCGAACACTCATACGTGAAGGCTGCCTCTTGTATCCTGTGTCCATGTGGTGGCTAAAGCTTATGCACGTCCTAAACGACGAGTGTAAACAACGTGCACGCAAGATGAAATATGGATGTAATCTATAGAGGCAGTGCAGTCAGCAGGCACGTCAAAAATGGATGAAGGTTTAGAAAAGAAACACGGTCCACACTTACCCCACCTGTACGATGATGTGTCTCTGCTGCTGCACAAGTGACGAATATGCATGTTAAAATGCATGATTGAAGTTTTTCGTGTGACCCCCACTGGAATCCTGATATTCAGGCCAGCGTGTGAGCAAATATGCTCATGATGTAGTGCATTTCTGTCCTAAAACTTACTAAGGGGAAGCATCAGTACTGATACTTGTGACATTGTTGTGCTAACAAACAGACGACACAATAACCACAATCTGGATATATCTTTTATATGGTTAAGGTCAGCAATGTGCTTCATTTTTTATGTTATGACTGTTTTATAACCAGCCAGTCACCAGTGGCATCCGTCTCTCACAAAAGAAAAATTTAAAGGATGCAGTGATCTTCATTCCTGTGATACTGTAGACTTTCTCCACTCTAGCATCGTCCTGCCAGTTACGAGATTATAGCAGCACATGTAATTGTAGAGAAGGGCTGCATTCAATTACGAGAGCGGTCACTAAGTATTTACTTTTTTATATATATATATATATATATATATAGATATATATCTTGGCAGCTTTTAAAAGTCATCCAGTATTGTTCTAACTAACACTGGACTACATTAGCTGACTGGCTAGTTAAAATTAGCCAACCTTAGTCAAGGAATGTTGACAACTCACAAAATTTTTTATAAATGGACAAATGAAAGACCTCAGACCTTTTCCAAACCCTGCCTCCTCTTCATCAGATATCACTGATACAGAGCAAATGTTATCAGGTGTAGTGACCCAGACAGAGTCAGTCAGTTTTCAGTCTTCATTAGCACATTATGCTAGCAAAGCACAGCTAACAGTGTTTTCCCCCAACTCCAGTTTAAATTGGGGTGGTGACATGCGTTTTCATAATTATGTTGTGAAAAAATTTCTCCAGTTTGTCAAATTCTCCAGTTTGTCTGGAGCTCTTCATTCAAAGCAACTTGAACACTGCACTGCACAAATAGTAAAGAGGACCTGTTATGAAGCATTCACTTTGGAAGAATAAACTTAAACACTCCATGCTTTTTGCATTTTCCTATTGGCTCTGGCTTAAAAAAAATACAGTTGGATTTTTCCCCTATTGTAACCCTATTGTAAAGCTCAGCTCTGCTGCTCTCTGATGGGGCGTGGCTTAGGAGTAACTCACTTCCATAGACACTGAAATGGCTTTAGGAGGAGGAGGAGGATTGAAATAAATGGACCTTGAGGAAAACTCTGTGGACTATTTCAGTGTAAAGCATGAACGCACAGTTTGGGGGACATTTGAGATGTGTTAACGTGTCATAGAAATGGTAAAATACGGGACCTTTAAGAGAATGAGCTACTGCATATTTGTGCCACAATAAACATAATCGCGAGTGACTGGATAGGCAAGAAAGTAGGCAGCATGGTTGGGCCACATGTAAGTAAAACCACTTGTCCAGTAAGATGTTCTTGTCAATCAGCCACTATAAAGTGGTTCACACCAATTAAACTGTAACATGTTCTTCAACTCCAGCTGTACAGCAGCGTTAAGTAACGCTGTAGCCATAGAACAGTTTTCATGGCCTTGATTTAAAAGGAGTTTATGCAGCAGGTTTTGCTCTCGGCATGAAAACAACTGCTAGTCAATGCGGCTTAAAAAAAAAAAAAAAAGACTCATGACACTCTTATAATTCCTCAGGGATGCGCTTATGTTTGCATCTTACTGCCTGCTCAGTCCGACAAGCCCCGGTTCTTGTTTAGTGAGGAAGATTCTCAGGCCAGCAGCTGTGGAACGACAGCGTGACGCTAATAGGCATAATTATAGTCATGATCCTGGAATTAAGAAAAGGACACGTGTAATGAGGATTAAATCTCTTCCACATTGCGAGCACACAATGTCCTTAAGCCTGTCTCGTAGAAAGCAGTTTGGTTCTTGCATGTTTTTTTTTGTTGTTGTTTTTAAATCATTAACTAACATTAAGCTGAAATGAGCATCGTCCCTAAACGACATTAAACAAAACAGATGTACAGGAGTAGTGTCTCAGGAAAAAAATAGATCTTCATTAACGTTTTGTTAACATCACCTTTATATTAAAGCGTTTTGTTTTCTTGTATTTGTTTTTGTGCACTTGTATTCCACCCTCGAATGTTCCACGGCGAGTTGTCTTACTCTTCTTCACCCGAAAGACTGCAGCTATTCTCTCACTGGCTGTGTAGCTAATCATGCATGGAGAAGGGAAAAAAAAGGGAAACCATTATCATTGGAGGACAAAAGAAGGAGAGAAGAGCTCGAGGCAGCTTGTTGCTCTTTTATTTTGCTGTTCATGGGTGCACAGGAGTAGCAACGAAACCTCATATTACAAGTTCTTTTACTTTCACCCACACACCTTTTATAGCTGATGTGAGAGATGTGTATTTTTTTTATATTTCTTTCTTTCTCTGCAGTGACTCATTGTCTGATCTTAGCAGCACCATATGATAGACAATATGACAGGAGGAGAGATTAAAAAAACAAAGGGCAACGTTATGAGATATTCTCCTCCTCAGCTGCTTTTGTCAAAGCCTTATACGAATGTGATTCTTATTAGGAGTCGGTTTGAAGCATGTCGACTTTGGTTTTCAGACAGATTTCATGCTGTGCTTGTGGCTGTAGAGAGAGCATGATGTCATCGTTCACTGGCTAGGAGAAGACTTCATACTGACAGGCCTTCAGTGACATTCAGAAGGTCAGGATTATTAGTGAAAACAGGCTCACGTGAACATTGTTACTGTGAGGCGATTCAAACTCATTATTCAAGTTCATATGCAGTTCAGCTTCTGCCTTGAGGTGAATCTTTTTTTGAGACCCTAATTTTTTAAAAACGTTCCTTCGTGCGTGGATTGCTAAGAGGACAGTGGAATTTATTTCCTTTTTTTTCACCTCTATTTCATAGTGTCATTGACAAATTATCCTTTGCTCTCTCTCTCTCTCTATATTTCTTTTCCTCTCTTTCTCAGAACTATTGACAGCTGTTCATTTCAAGGATGGATGAGTTACAGGATGTGCAGCTGACCGAGATTAAGCCCCTTCTGACAGACAAAGTGAGTTGTCAAATTCACATCCACCCACACAATCCCTTTCACACACACATACAGATACACAAAATCATATCATGTGCCAAGTGATATATCATTTATATGATGTACCATATTTATATGCCGTATAATTTGTTCATGTAGACGTTTTAATCTTTTAGTAGGATAGAGGCAACACGTCGGTGTGTGTTTTGACTAAGCTTGCGTTTGAAACCTGTGTGCAGGAAACCACATTGCTGTGTGTCTGGCGTGTTTTCCGTTTTCCAGTTTAGGTGGTCAGTAGGGTTTACGGTCAGGGCTGTGTAATGGTCACTCGATTTCTTCCACACCAAATTTAGCAATCCATGTCATCACGGAGCTGCGTGTGCACGCCCTGCAATGGGTTGACGCACCATTCAGGTTGTACCTTGTGTAAGCTCGATGAGATAGACTCCAGGTTCCCCACAGACCTACGCAGGACATAAATAGTTTAGACAGTGGACAGATGGATGGATGGATGGATGGATGGATGGATGGATGGATAGTTTAAGGTACGGTAATAATTTCCACGTAGCCAGTTGGAATGTTCTTTGTATAGCATGGGGAGAGTGTACATTTAATGAAAACTAATTGGATATTGAAATTTCTGAAGCTTGGTTGAAGCTAGTTCAAACTCATCAGCAAACTGAGCAAAAAATTCTTTTGACTCAAAATACAGCAGGAGTGAAATCTGTGGATTCACACACGGCGAACAAGAAGCTCAAAGCATTTGCCAGAACTAACCATCAAACACCCGGCGTTCACCAGTACTGTTCTAACATGTCAGTACCACAAAGCACCGTTCGCTCTTAGATCCCAGATTTAGCAGCATCAGCACCGGTCACAGCAACAAACCTTACACTTACCTACACTTCAAGCAGGGGTGTTCTGTGGAGCAGATCAAATCCAGGAATCTTTTGACACCAGAAAGACTCCAGCTGGGACTTCAGAGCAATCTCGAGTTTGTATCAAACTGATGAGCCAAATGTTTCACTCGTCACTAGAGATATGGCTGAGATATTTCAGTTAATGATGATAATAGTATTTGATAACGCTGTTTTATTTGAACGGTTGTTTTCTGCTGCATTTTAAAACATATAATGGGGGGGGGGATTATAAAATCTTAAATTTACATTATACTTGTTTGTCTTTTGACATAATTTGCTCAGGTGTTTTATAAAGTGAAACGTCCTTATGTGTATCTGTCCACTTCAGTTGGTCCTATTTAGATGTCTAAACGTGGGTGCAGAATCAGTCCTGCCTATAAAAATGTAACTTTAGATATTTCAGATAGTTGATTATCATCGCAGGTCACTTAGGAGCTACTAGAGCTGGAGAAAAAATCGTTTCAATTAAGTATCTTTTATTATTTTTTTTTATATCTTCATTAATGGGAGGATTCTTATGGTCCCCATTTCAACTGGGCTGTTGGTCTCTGCTGTGTCAGCCAAAGTCTAGATACAGAATACAGATGAGCAGGAGAGGAAGAAACTCACTGGTGTCCCACACACAAAAGCAAAAAAAAACAAAACAAAAAAACAGGGCAAAAAATGAAACCGCTATTGAAGATAAAAGCTACTGACCTCTGATCATATTTCTGAGGAAAGTGAAATAGACCCTGTGTTTAGTTTAAATGTTTTGTTCTTGCAAAACTTTACTAATAAAGTTTCCCAGTAATTTTACAGCATAATATTAGGGTCATTTCATGCTTTTGGACATTTTGTTACTGTGAAAGAAGTCTTGAGTCCTAAATCAATTCTTTCCAAATGTACCCTGTTTCTATATAACCACTGACCATTGGTAACAAGACGAGGCACGAGAATGCCCTGCACATTGCTCGTTGCTGAGTATAAGGGAGACTTGCTGAAGCTCAAATTAAAATTTTATTTGTCTTTGAGCTTCAGCAAGTCTCCCTTATACTCAGGGAGACGGCGGTGCTGAGGGTTATGATGCAGATATCACACTCCATGTGTCGTGCCTTATAGTTGTAGTCTGCAGTTTCCTTCGGGATCCATTTGTCCGTCCGTCCATCCATCCATCCTAATCGATGTCTGTAGCCAGACACATGGTCGTGGTATCCCGTATTTTCTAACGTTCAAAAGATTCAAGAACTTTTATTCAGTTTTTTCACCACCACCAAATTGGACGTGTTTTGCAATGTGCTGCAACCCTTTAAAGGGGACATACAGTACATGCAGCATATCAAGTGGCAGAGCCAGTTGCTCTTCTGCCATCTGTTGTGTGTAGAGTTGTTTTCCCTTTATGCGCAGGAGGTGCCACGGAATGCCAGGATGCACCCAGTGCATATGTTAGAGTAAACAATGACAGTTCAAGGCTCATTTTAAAATGTTCACAGGAATGCTCTGTGGGTGTAAACGCTGATGGAAGTGTACCCTAGACAGCTGTAACATTTATTTGTAGTATTTGAGCCTTTAACATCATTATTGGTCATAAAAAACAAAACGAGTCAAGTTAAAAGCTGATTGTATTTACTGGTCAGGGTGTGTGTAGTAAATATTGGACAATTTTCACTTGGTTCTGGTTAAGATGTTCGTTAGAGGTTTGGTTTATTTTTGCATATAAAGTGCAGCATTTTATCTTATTGTAACACTACAGAAAACAAAACAAAAAAAAAAGATGATTTTCTTACCATGCGTCATAACGTTCACAAACACGGTGTTAAGCAACATCTCTCATACAGCCTGATCTCTGCCTCCCTGATCTCATAACTCTGATCTACATCTTGGATCAATAAGTGTGGATAAAGCTGGGGTGTTTTTATTTATTTATTCATTTATTTATTTTAAATCTCAGCCTTTGATGAGCCTCTCGTTACCACTGGATACCAACCTCCTGCTTGCAGAACATTATTGCTGGAATCAGATAAAAAGTGATATGTTTTATGGATGTCATATGAATTTAATGAAAAAAAGGGGAGGAGAAGAATTAATTAATCAAACCTAGTTCCCTTTCAAGTCATGCATCCTCATGTGTGCTCTAATGTTCTGCTCTCTTTTTTTATTTTTGTCACAGAACGGCCGAAACTTTCAGGATTTTGACTGTCAGGTAAGAGATTTCATGCTTTTGTCCACAGACGCGTAACATGGTAGAATTGTGTGATGGCTTCCACTATTGTTTGTTCAAGAGATGTGACTCGTATCCCCTCACTGAGGCTGGAGAGACGAGACTTTCTGTCTCAGCGTGAGATGCCTTGCAGGCCTGCCATGATAACTGCAGGGTTCTGGATCCTTGTGTTTAATCTCTCATCTGTGCTTGAGGGTCTGAAAAAACAGCAAACAAACATCTGTGTGTGTGTGTGTGTGCGTGCGTGTGTGTGTGTGTGGGTGGGTGGAAGGGTAAAGCTTGCTGGGTAGGCGGTTGGACTGGATGAGAATACAAGTGGGTGAATTTGTCTTTGAACACACATTTGTAGTTTTTGTGGACAGAAAATATTTACAGATCTAATAACACTAATAAAAATAATATTTAAGTATTCCTCCAGTTACTGTACTTAGGATAATACAATTTTGGACGTCCTCATTATAACGTGTGTTCAACCATACATACATTTTTTGCATTGAAGCTCCATATTTATCAACCAAAAACCGGGCCCAATAGAGAAGTCATTTCCAGTAATAAGACATCAGCCAGTTGCTAATTGAACGTGAAATGATTAACAGTTGTGGAGACGTTCTATAGCTACCATGAATAACAGTCACGTCCTGGAAAACATGCCTCATTTCCACTCAGTTTTCTTCTTTAAACAGATGCTACTTCTGTGCTTTATGTGAAGGTCAAGGCAGAAGGTTTGGAGTGTAAAATAAAATCGATCCCTGCGAAGTCGCTGTTCAGAGTTCGCAGCCTCAGTTATTCTCAGATTTTTCTTTAGAACCGAACTAATAATTGTTTGCGGATTAACTAATTAGCCTCTGCAATTTCTTATTTCAATATATAATTTTTCATTTTTTTTAACGCTAAGCTATTAAGAAAAATACAATTTACTTATTTTGTAACATAAATATTAACATAAATTCAGCTAAATTTGAATATAAAATTTTATACTGTATACATTTTTAGTCTTGTAGAGAGAACACAAAGCAACCGTAGAGGAAATGCTGCTTGGGATGGTGGATTATTACTCTATTTACCCTACAGTACTTATACCACAAAAAAAAAAAAACGGCACATACCCAAGAAAACGGGCTTGCATGAATAACCGTACATATAACAGTACATATATATTGGGAGCATATTTTGGGAATACCTAAGGAATTTTGGGGGTTGATTTTTGTATATGTTTGACTTTGCTAAGTAGTATATAGTTCACATCAGTATTATAGATGCAACTGAACATGGTCAGTACCTGTTCTTCTCTTTAAACTGAATAGGTAGGGTGAAAAAAGACACAACTTTTTTTACCCCAAAATAGTGTAATTTCTAACACTTGGTAGTGTCATTTGTTCGAGCAGCATGAACGTGTTCAGTCTGGGTTCTGATAAAATTTTCCAGTATTTGCTTGGAACAATAATGAATATGTATTTAGTTAGTGTTGGTCCCATTTCTTGCCTTACTGGTAGAAATAAAACCTGACCTAATTCAAGACGAAATGTGTGTGTGGGTAAACTTACCAAATATGAAAACTACCACCCAATCACAATTAAGATAGCTTTACAGCTGTGTCTCTCTGAACATTTGACCTGCCGCCATTTTCCTCCACCACACTCTAAGCTTTTCTTATTCTGTAGTGAAATATCCAAAGATTTAAAGAGTGTGGCGTGCGTTTGTATTCAGCCCCCCGAGTCAGTACTTTGTCAATCCACTTTTCACTGCAATTACAGTTGCAGGTCTCTTGGGGTACGTCTCTAGTGAAATGTGTATCCGAAATCCTGATGTGATGTGCATCTCAAGTGACTGGCCTTGTCTTATATTCTTGAGGATTTTTCATGCTTACACAGGGAGCTTATTGACGTGAAAGCTATAGACTCAGTTCACTAGCTTTTGTATTTATTAACCCGGTTAACACCACCACCAACAAAGAAATTGAGAAATGTAACGGTGGTTGTTTCAGAGCCCGAAGCAGAAACATGCAGCTTTTTCTGGTTCAAGGTCTAGTAAAATGAAGTAACTGCTAACGGTGCCATGTTTAAATATAGCTTGCAGGAGCACACACCTGTAATGTAGTGATCTGACTCATTAAAGCAACCTCCATTTCTCTCTCATGCTCACACAAATCTTGTTAGATGTTGGTTGATCTATGTATTGATTGATTTGTGTAATCTGTGTGAAGAAAAACAAGGTTTTTTTGATGCAAACGATGCTTTCAATTAATTACTTCAATTACTTTTTAGAACAAAAGTAATGGTGAAAGGGTTCTTATCGATTTATGCACAAACACCTCAGTGCTCTCCACAGTGTTAATCTGATGTCATTAAAAGACAAGTAGCTGTGATGATTTTACTGATTTAACACTCCTCTGTTATTCCATTAGGGGAAGCATAAGTCAAAACTTTTACAACCCTTTTAGACCTGGTATTAACATCTGTTTTAGATGATTCAATTACAAGTAGACAGTGCTAAATGCTGGTGTGAATGAAACCAAATGGGTCTTCTAATCTAATCCTGAAAGGTGGTCTGGGCTGCATCTGGCCACATTATACGAGAATGAGTCAAAAATGATCCGCACTCTGGCTGTAGAATTTGTTTCGATTACCTTTTAGAAAGGAAAACAATTTTTTGACACAATCTCCTGGTTTTTCAATACATTTCGTCCATCTGTCAACAAGCATTCCTCATAAAAAAAAAATCCCTCATTAAAAAATGTGTTGGGCTGAGCTGCAGGCCACGAAAGCATCGCAGTCTTCACTTGTTTATCAGAAGTGATCTTCTTCCTCGTAGGGCTGCTTTAAGTGGACAGAACAGGGGAAAGTCTAATGGCGTAAGATCAGGTCTATAGGGAGGATGCTTTAACACCTTAAAATTAAGTTTTTGCTGAGTGTCGACAGTGTGGGCAGAAATGTGCAGACGTGCATCGTCATGCAAGATCACAACGGCCTTAGATAGCAGTCCTGGGGGGCGCTATAGAGCTTATTATGGAGTAGGATGTGTTTTTTCGGGCTCTCGCTGAATAATAACACTTAATATGTTAAAGTCCTTTTTTTAATTTCTAGTTTGTTTCACTAACTGGTCGGCAATACGTAACCATAATTTGGTGACCGAGTTTAGTAGTTTTTTTGGTGTCAGATATGGCTGCGAGCTTAAGAAAATACAAATACAGTAGCTCATCCAGCACTAGGCCCAGCACGTCCTCGGCCCTCAGCCCCGTTAGTGAGCCGAGCTACTACTACTACGTGCCGCTACTTCATCTCCCTCAAAATCAGAAAAAAAATGGACGTCGAAGACCTCAAATCCCAAATTCTCTTATCCCTCAAGAGTGACATTTTAACAGTTATTAAAGAGGAATTGAGAAGTGCACTGACCGAAGAACTGAACTCCATTAAGAGTGAGTTACTGTACAGACGCTCAAGGCCGAAATCACCAGTTGCGTCACGACAACTCGCACAGAAATGGACCAGATTAAGGCTTCTGTGAGGGACATGGAGGGCGGACTGTCTACATGGTCGGATGAAGTGGTCACAATGCAAATTACAATAACGAGCCTGCAGGCAGAACTGGCCGAACTGAAAGCGAGGTATGACAACATGGAAGGGAAAATGCGGCGATGTAACATTTGAATCCTGGGTCAAGCTCCACCGCGTCAGTTTCTAAACTACTGACCGAAGTTCTGCAGATGGACGAGGACCTCCTTATTGACCATTCGTACAGAAGTTCCGGACCCAAGTCGCAAGGAGGGAAACCACGCACCATTGTCGCCAAGTTACACTACCATCAGGACTGTGTGGAGGTGCTGCGCCGAGCCCGGGCCCGAGGTCCACTTCGCTTTAACGGGGAGCAAATAGCCATATTTCCCGATTACACTCCGAGTGTGGCCAAGGCTCGTGCGGCATTTACTGAGGTTAGAAAACTCTTACGAGGACAGGACGGTGTGCACTTCGGCATTTTGTATCCTGCGCGACTCCGTATCACTTATAAGGGCGAGGACAAGATGTTCACTATGTTAAGCATAGTGTTATTACTCCTGTAGAAGCCAGACCTTAACTACTGACCGGGGAAAGCCATAGTGGTGCATTACAAGTTAGTGTAGTTGTGTTGAAGTTCCCGTTTTAGTCTTCGTACAAAGCTATTTGTAATTAACACTTCATAACCATAATAAGGATGATGTTTACTAGTTAATGTTTAGACCTGTTTATACATTTTATTGTTCCAAGCTTATAAGATGGTGAGAGCCTGATTTTGGCTCAATAGGATATGTGGATATGTTAATAGGGTGTGTGGATACGTTTGTGTGGGTTGGGTTATTCACCTGGTTTTAATGGGTGATTGGGTTAGGGTTCAGGCCAGTCAGCAGTACTTTTTTAAAATCTCTTTTTCTCTCTCTCTTTTCTCCATTTTAATTGCTTTCTTTTTTCGTGACTCTATTTCTTTTTTCGTGACTCTATTCTTTGTAAATCTGCAGCTTCACTATTGCTATTAACTTCTCATGACAAAAATAGGTTTTTCTTCTAGACATGTGGAATGTTGGAATGTTAAATCTCTTAACCATCCTGTAAAGAGGAAAAAAGTCCTTATTCATTTGCAACACCTCAAAGCTCATATTGCTATTCTTCAAGAGACCCATTTACGCACATGTGACCAATCTAAATTAAGGGAGGGGTGGATCGGACAAGTATATCACTTCAACTTCCGCTCAAAGGCGAGGGGGGCTGCTTTCTGATTAATAAAAACTTAGCATTTGTAGCAACTACTGTAGATGCAGATGCTGCTGGCCGTTATATTATCGTAGTTGGGCAAGTATACGGGCTTCCACTTATTCTGGCTAATGTGGGACCCAATTGGGATGATGAAAGTTTTTTTGCTAACTTTCTGTCTCGAATCCCAAATATGACAACCCACCACCTTATCATAGGAGGTGATATAAACTGCATTCTTTCTACTGTTTTAAATCGCAGTCCGTCTAAAAAAAAAAACGCCCAAATCAGCAAAAGTTTTACAGAGTTTCCTAGTTTACAGAGAGGTCTATGGATTGACAGATGTTTGGCGTTTCCGTAATACTACTACAAGAAAATACTCATTTTATTCTCCAGTACATAATACTTTTTCACGCATAGATTATTTTCTTGTAGATAAGAGGCTTCTTCCTCTTGTAACAGATTCAGATTATAAAGCCATGGTGATATCAGACCACTCTCCACTGACTCTGTCAATCCATATACCCACTGCAGGACCTAACTATCATCCTTGGAGATTTAACTCCTCGCTTCTTTCAGATGAGAAGTTTGTGAGCTTTATGAGTTAAGAGATTTTTTTTAATTCTCAACAGTTTGGGAATCCTTAAAGGCATATCTAATGGGGCAAATTATTTCATTTTGTGCAAAAGAAAATAAAGAGACCAGGGAAAAATGTACAAAATTAGCAGATAAGATAAAGGAATTGGATTCAATATGCAGTGTGTTACCTACACCAACTATACTCAAACAACGCCTATTATTACAAGCAGAATATAATTTAATTTCGACAAAACAAGCGGAATATCTGGTTTTAAATTCACGCTCCTCATTTTATAAGCACGGGGGGAAAATGGGTAGACTGTTGGCCAATCTTTTGCGGCAGCGATCGGCTAAACAAGCTATACCCGAAATGAAAAATTATCATGGTATAAAGTGTACTGATAATTTAACAATAAATAGCTGTTTCCTACACTATTATAAATCACTTTATACACTTTACACTTTATATAGTTTTTTGTTTTGTTGTTGTTGTTTGATGGTTGTTGTTTTTATTGTGGGGTGGGGGGAGGGGTATGGGTAGGGGGAAAAAATAGTGTACTATGTATGTATATGTACCTTGTTTATATTTCCAATAAAAAAGACTTTGATCAAAAAAAAAATAAAGATAGCAGTTCAGTCCAAAGTTTAGGCTTCAGCAATTCAATGAACATTTCACTATAATGAGCACTGCTGATTGTTGAACCTTGTTCATGATCATTTTCTAATACTGGCCCCTGAGAATCCCAGAAAATTGTAAGCATCAATTTTCCCGCTAATGGGTGACCTCTTTGAACTTTTTCTTGTTCAGTTTCCAGCCAATGCTCTGTCATTGACTCTCAGGCTCATAGTGATGAATCAGTGTCTCGTCAAAAGTAATGATTCTCTTTATGAACCTTTAACCTTCCTTAGAGTATTGGTCCAAATTCTGTCTTGAGTAAGTGGTTTTGGCACCACAAAGTGCATCCTTAGACCACAAAACAAATGAATCACTGCATGCTGCCCTTCTTTTGTGCAAAGTGGGGCATCTATATTTGCTGGAAAGTGCGATAAGACCGTGCAGCCAATAGAAGTTTTAATATAACCAGAGTGCAGAATATTTTTGACTCATCTTCATATTACATTTGCTTTGAGCCTTTTACATATATTATGTTTATTAAATCAGTTTTAGTCTCAGTACAGTTTGCTGCTTTGTTAGTATATACACTGTTGG
Organism: Clarias magur; assembly: GCA_013621035.1. Taxonomy (NCBI): domain Eukaryota; kingdom Metazoa; phylum Chordata; class Actinopteri; order Siluriformes; family Clariidae; genus Clarias; species Clarias magur. Next base: position 1,188,953 of record QNUK01000008.1, read on the forward strand.
TGCCAGTGATATGACAACAAACACCTCTGAAAGTTGAGTCATGTCAACTGGACTTCTTTCTTGTTAGCTAAAAACGTTTTGTTTCATTACTCATCCAACTAACTTCTTCAGTCTAAGGTAGGTTGATAAGTAATGACCTTGGAGCAATCAAATATGCCGAACTTTATTAGGATCTAATGTTACAAAGGCACAGAATTTATTCATTTCACCTGACAGTTTACTTTTTTTGTTTTGATTTGTCAGCAGTGCTCCCTGACGTAGTCACTGAAGATAAACTAAGACACCTCATGAATTAATACAAGGGGTGAACTGTCATGCATCATCGCTGACCACATGATAAATCAGAACAGATTCTAATACGGTGGTTCTCCACCTTAGGACCCTACATAGTTTAGTATTTTTCCTGCTCCGTGACACACACTTTTTATTCCACTAAGAATAGTTTCTATTCACCCACATCTATTAAGCTGTTATTAGGGGAATCTGTAAATCAAGACTCCTAGGAGATGAGAGAGCACTAAAATGTGCAGGACTGTGGTCCTCCAGGACTGGACTAAAGAATCACTGGTCTAAAATACTCTCACATTGTAAGTCATGCCAGTCGCGTCCAGCAGAGGGCAGCATGAATGCAGTTAAGACAGGCACTAGGCAATGATTTAAGGGACACAGCTTGCAGCAAATTGAAGTATAAATTAAGTGAAATTTAAATAATAAATACATTTAGTCAATTTAATTTGTTTTTGTTTTGTTTTTTCTTCATAATGGCCCCTCGCCCCTGTCGAGATGAAATGTCATTCTGATTTCTTCTTGATGTTTTTGCTGTCCTTGCCTTGGTTCACTGTGAATTGTTAAAAAATAAAAAATAAAAAAATTATATTGCTTGTCAAAATTTGACTTGTTCCTCCAGATATTATTGACTTTTTGTTTTTTACTTTGTAACACAACACTTTATTAGCAATATATGTAATGAGTAAGTGTATACTGGTATATTATAGTAAGATTTGAATGTCCTAGTTGGATATAATATAATAAGGGTTGAATGACCTTGATAGATCTTGCTCAATATAATATAGTAAGCATTCAATTATTATGCTGGATGTAATATACAGGTAGTAAGGTTTAAATGACCTTGCTGGATATAATATAGTATGGTTTGATTGACCTTTCAAGGATGCGACGTAGTGAGGGTTGAATGACCTTTATATAGTATAGTAGTATAAGTGTTTATTACCATGCTAGATGTAATATGGTATGGGTTGAATGACCTTTCAAGGATGCACTTTTAATGACCTTTCAAAGGTCAGTGTTGGGTGTAACGCATTAACTTTAGAGTACTTGGATTACTTTTTTGATGTTACAAGTAATCTAACGCCTAAGGACTGCCATTTAAGTACTCAGTTATTTAGTTATATTTTCAAAAATGTAATCCATTATTCTGACAATCTATGTAATTGCAGTGATTCCATTAGTGTGTGTGTGTGTGTGTGTGTGTGTGTGTGTGTGTGTGTGTGTGTGTGTGTGTGTGTGTGTGTGAAAGTCGTCCTATCCTACAAGCCCCGTCCCCGATAACCTGCTCCCCTCTGTTATTCCTGCTGTTAGTAGTTAACAGATTATAGACCAAACTTCGCTGAGTGATGATGGTAGAATAATTATAAAGGTCTTGACTAAAACAACATGCATGAGGAATCGCACAGGAGTTTTCATTTTCTGCAGTGGAAAAGTACTCTAACTAGTTACTTTTATCAGAAGGTAATGCTGTAATGTAACTGATTATTTTGAAATGAATAAGCGTGATATAATATATATAGAAAGGTTTGAATGACCTTTCAAGGATGCAGTATAGTGAGGGTTGAATGACCTTTCAAGGCTATAATATAGTAAGGGTTGAATGACCTTGATGGATATAATATAGTAAGCTTTGAATGACCTTTCAATAATACATTCTAGTAAGGGTTGAATTACCGTGCTGAATCTAATTTGATAAGTGTTGAATGACCTTTCTGGATATAGCCTAATCAGTAAGGGTTGAATTACCATACCGGATGTAATATAGTTACTGTAGTGTTGAAATTCTTTGCTTGATATAATATACTATATTGTATCCTTGAAAGGTCATTCAAACCTTACTATATTATATCCATCAAGGAATTTCAATCCTAACTATATTATATCCAGTATGGTCATTCAACTCATACTATATTACATCCTTGAAAGTTCATTCAACCCTTACTATATTATGTACATCTAGCAAGGTCATTCAACCCAAACTTTGAGTTGAATCACCATACTGGATCTAATATAGTTGGGGTTGAAATTCTTTACTGGATGTAATATAGTAAGGGTTGAATGACCTTTCTGGATACAATAGTACTAGTTTTTTCGAATATCCACAAAGGGGGTAGAGTTTTGTAATTAGCTCCTAAGCTTTGGAATAGTCTTTGGAACAGTATTCTGGGCTCAGACACAGTCTCCCCCTTTCAAAGTAGACTAAAGACATGTCTCTTAAGCCTGGCACATAATTTATCCCATAACCTCATACTCCAGGACATCTAAATGCACATTATCATCTAGTGCTATTAATATCATGAATGGCAGCCACGCCAATTATTTTCCGTACGTTTTTTGTTTGTTTTTTCTGCCCAACTTGAGACATCTGGAATGACCATGGATATAATTTCGTATGGGTTGAATGACCTTTCTTTCTTGTGTGGTGGAGACGGTACTTATCAAGAGATTTAATTATCAACGGATGTATAAGGCTGAGACTTACTTACCTTAAGTAAATAAATATGTATTACAGCTTGACTTACAATAAATTTCGGACATTACTGGTGACCATATGTAAATTATAAATATTAATATTCAAGTCATTGGGGATAATTTTTTTTATCTTTTGTCTGGCATTCATTGTTTTGCATGCTTGTATCCCTGTTGGCCTCTTAAAAAAAATTTTTTTTTTTTAAGTCTATTACCAGCACAGCTCTGAGCTTGTGTTGCTTTCAGGCTCATATGCAAGCCACTTTGAGCATATGTTTCTGCTAAATGAATAAATGTAAAAGCAATCAAATTAAAGTACTTTCCTATGTAAAAGTCATGCCCTTGAGCCAGGTGAAAACACGCAGTCATTTGCATACACATGGAGGTAAAAGCTCCAGCTGACATGACTCATGTTGACCGGCTATGTCAACAAAGATATTTATAAACACAAAGCTTCTGGCACATGCTAAAAGAGGAGGAGATGGAACAGTGCACGTGTAGGTATGAAGGCAGTGTGCAGAAAATGGTAGTCGCACCTTATAAAGTGAGCAAAAATCGTTAGTGTCCTGAGTTTGAGGGTAACAACAATATGCACAAATGTAATATTTAGCCTCGTTAATGAGCACAGTTAGATTTGTATTTAACCGGAGAAGCCTTAAAACTGTTAAATTCTATGAAGTAATTATAAATTGTACAAATTAATTAATCTTTTGCATTTAAATAGAAATTAATCTTTTCTTTGAGCATTTCTGTGACTGTTGTTTGCTGCCCCCTGTTGGTGAAACGCAGGATTGAAAATATAGCGGTACAAAACAGAGGCACGTTTTATTTTTGTGTCGGAGAGAACAAAGTGTTTCTTGTCTTGCACCTTATTTAGCCTTTTTAACAGATTTGCTGCATTCTCAACTGCTTGTAAAACAGGATACACCTGCTCCTTGATGTGGCTCTGCATGCGCATACACACACACACACACACACACACACACACACTCAGTCTAAAGCTCACATGGAGGGTATGTTCCATAGCAGAGGCGTACTCAGTGTGGTAGTGTCTCCTCACTAAACTTAAACACAGGGAAGCCCTTTGTACTTTTGCCCACTCTTATGCGTCCCAGGTGCATCCTGGGAAACTTATTTCGGTATAAGCAGTATAGTAACTTTTAAATGTCATGGTTTATCCATCTGTGGATCAGGACCCCCCCCTAGTAACTGGGTCGTGTTCTATGTATAACTATTCTGACATGATGATTTGGTGCAACAGTTTTAAACATTGTGGTTCTGACACAAGGTTTTTGTTCTGATATGCCTCAATGTGCTTAACATCACCTAAACGCACTTCACATTTAAATTGTGGGTTTATATTTAAGTGATCCTCGATTTGTTAAATGTGATGGTGCCATCTTAAAGGGGAGGCAGATATTTTTGGCACTTACTGTGTGTTTAGAGAAAAACAAAAGAAGACAGATTATTATCTGTTCACTCACTTCTCAAAGTTGATGTGTTTGAAGCAGGAAAACTGAGCAAGCGAAATATCTGAGCGACTTGGACTAGGGCTAAAATGTAAGAGCTTGATGACCAGGTTGGAGCACCTCCCAAATAGCAGGTCTTGTGGAGTGGTATACAGTAATCAGCAGCTACCAACAGTGATCTAAGGGAGAATGATGAAGTGAAATGAAGACAGGGTTATGGGTGATCAAGACTTGTGCTGAGAACTGCTGTAGCTCAAATTGCTAGTAGAGCTACAGTACAAGATGTACTGTTGTGCTGAAAAAATGGATACTGTGTATGATGGAGCACAAAGTCACAGCTTGTGAGTGTGTGTGGGTCTGTGGAGTTGCAGGTGTGTCGGTTGTAAAAACTACCTAAATAAATGCCACTTGAGTAGGTCTGTAGCTATCGAATATTTTAATAATCTAGTGTAATCTAGTAAAAATAAAATAAAAAATTAAATAAAAATTAAATAAAAATAAAAATGTAATCTAGTAATCGGATAAAATGTACTTTTGCTTAATTAAACAGCAATGAAAATACTGCTAAAAAAAATTAAGGCTACTTAAGTCCCGGTTTGACTTGAACTTGCATACACATATGAGAGGTCAAGGTTCAGGTCAAACTGGCACTAAGTGTTCGCTTTATTTTTTTGAGCAGTTTATACAAGATAAACAAATATTAATTGGTTTTCTTTTTATAAAACATTTAGTTTTTAAATCAAATAATAGTTTTTATCAAAAAATAAACATTGTCATTATTCACAATACAAGGAATAGCTTAAAGATGACTGAGATGAATTAAGTGCATTACAATGCCATACATTCTTATTTTAAAGCCTTTTCGGTAAAGACAAATCGGTATTTCAATGTATCAAAAAAAAACGTAAGGCACACATTTAAAGAAATAATTATACAAAAACACCAAGTTGTGCAACTGAACTTTCAGAACTAAAAGTTCAAAATCTGCAGCTCAGGCATAACATAATCCTTTACTGACTTCTTATTGGAATGCATTGTGATGACATTGTGTTTTAAGTCAATATATTCATCAGAATATAAATGCCTCTCTCTTGGACGTGTGTGCACACCTAGTATTTATTTATTTATTTGCAATGAATAAAGGTTAGCATGTCAAAATGCTCCGAATTGAGGCTTGCCTTGCGCTTTAAAGCAATGTTTCCTGCTGCTGAAAACATTTTTCATTGATATTTTTTTTATCGCTCCCTTCCATTTTGCAGCCCGCAACAGAACGCTTCCTCAAATCAATAAACAGCTAACTGTTTGCGTCTCCTTCCACTTTGTGGGTGACGTAAGCGCTTCTTTTTCGTCTCTGTTTACTGGCAGCTTGCATCCAGAAGCGCGCTGTGTCACGCCAAACAAATAATTGCGCAAAAACATAACGCAAGCTTTTCAAATTAATTAAAAGAAGCTTTGAGGCAGAAGATTTTGCCTCGATCTTTTTTTGCAATCAAATTACTCGAGTTACTCGAGCAATCGTTTCAGCCCTCCACAAAGCGTAAGAACCAGACCCTGGAGTAATGGAAGAATGCAGCCTCGTCTGATGCATCCTGTTTTCTTTTCCATCATGCGGATAGCTGGGTGTGTGCATGTGCATTGCTATAAAAGGCAAGCTGGGTGAGGCAGTGTGATGCCCTGGGCAATGTTCTGCCAGAACACCTTGGGTCCTGGCATTCATGCGGATATTACTTTGGCATGTGCTGCCTTCATTCCCTGATGGCAGTGATCTTTTTCAGCAGGATAATGTGCTCTGTCACACTGCAGACTTTGTTCAGGAATGGATTAAGGACCATGACAGTGTTCAAGGTGTTGATTTGATCTCTGTTGAGATATTTTTAGAATAGGCATCTGTTGGATGTGCTGGAAAAACATGTCTGATCCATTGAGGCTCAACCTCATAACGTTCAGGATCTCCTGCTAATGTAAAACCACAGCACACGTTCATGTGAATTCGAAAGATCAGAGCTATGTACCGTGGAACCTCAGATTGCGAGTAACGCGGTTTGTGAGTATTCCACAAGACGGGCAAAGATTTTTTTATAAATATTAACTTGAAAAACGAGTCTTAGAAAAGTCTTAGTTTACGAGTACCGAGTATCATGTAGCACGCATGTGCTTCTTGTTTTGACGCCGAGCGTCATGTGATTACAACTGAGCTAACATTTTTTTCTCTCTCTTGCGCTGCAGAATTGTGGGTAATCGTCTCCCCTGCTCGGAGTGCACGGCTCTCACTCGTATAATCAGTATCCGTGCACGCATGTACTGTTTAATATAACACTGACTACGTGTGTGTGGGTAAAACATATATTTTATTTTGTGTTTGTATATGGGTGTGTGTGTGTACAATGTGTGTACTGTTTATTACAACACGTGTGTGTGTGTGCGTGTGCGTGTAAAGCAAAAGCAAGTCTCATTAGAGAGGTTAAAGATCCATTTTCTCTCTCTCTCCCTGTTTCAGCCTGCACCTTGTGTGCGTATGTCATTGGACACCGTGCCCCTTCACACACACCCCTCCTCCTCTCGCCTTCACACACACATACACACTTTCTCTCTCTTAAGGAAACACTGCTCTATCGTGATTCTTTTCATTTTGTATTAATTATTTTTATGTATTTTTTTTTTTGGATGTGGAACAAATCATTTGAGTTTCCATTATTTCTTATGGAAAGAGTCATTTTGATTTATGAGTGTTTTGGTATACGAGCCCGCTTCCAGAACGAATTATGCTCGCGATTCAAGGATCCACTGTACTGTATTAGGCAGGCGATTTTAATATTATGTAAATTGAAACAATATGATCCCACAACAGAGTTGTGTATTGTTTGGGTTCTTTACAACATCGACAAATCGATACTTTTAAAACTGTACCAATGCCTTAACTCATACCCTTTTATTAACATAAAAAAGGCCTAAATTGTGGCTAACATTTAAAGAATGGCTTTTTATTGAAAATGTTGAAATATTTAAAATAAACAATATATTAAAAGTTTAAAGTATACATTAATATAAGTAAATGCAGAAAAACAACAAATTTACATACCACCCAATTCTACTATAATTTAACACCAATAAGAGCAAAATAGTTGTTATTCTTGGTACACTAGAAACTTTTACACTAGAAATGTTTTTGCAAAAATTTGACCACATTTGCCTTATGTGGCAACTAGGACACCTCTCATGATTTTGCTATAGTTGGTACGACTGTGGCTGATGCTGTGGCTTTGTGATACTGCTGCTGTTCTTCAAGGCGTCCTACAGCACGTGTTGTCTCTGTGCTTAAACAGTCCATAATAGATGTAAGGCTTTGGGTGGGTGGATTAATACAAAGAAGTTACAAATTAAACGGATGGTCTCATCTCCTGAGTTGTGCTTTTAAATCGAAATGTGAGATCCACTGGACAGTTATTTCAGTCTATTGCCCAGGCATTTAAGGTGCACTGAGGTAAGGCACCAACATCTGCGTTCTCGTTCGGTTCTAGTGCATGCTGGATATACAGGTACCAGGTTTCGGTACCCAACCCTATTTCACAAGCTGGTTATATGTTCACTGAGCAGTTTTGCAACACTACTTGTACTGTGTAAGACCTGACTACTCTCAATTAGGGCTGCAACGATTCGACAAAAATCGATAATAGAAATCGTCGACAATGAATTTCATTGTCGACGTTGTCGCCAGATATGTTTTTTCCGACCGAGTGAGGCATCTCTCTTCATTACAATCTCTGCCGAGAGTCGCACATGCGTATTAGCTTCTCTGCTGAGCAATAACATACAGAAACGGCGGCGTCCAACGCAGCAGCTGCGCGTAGCGAAACATCTAAAGTTTGGGAGCATTTTAGACTGGATACGGCAAATAAAATTTGCATGGTTTGCAAAGCAGTCCTTGCGTATCACGGCAGCACCTCGGTGATGCACGAACATTTAAAGAGAGAGCTCGTCGGACAGTTTAATGAAACGGAGTTTGACTCGCCTCGGTAAGATTTAAATAACATGGAAGCCAATACGTTTTGTTTTGGATGTACATTGTATAAGCGTATTTTCGCTTTAAAAAAAGAGATTTAACGTTATGCCCGACTGTGCCTGACAAAAGTATTTTAAATTAAATGCATGCAGTCTGAACCACCATGGACCCCTTTGGACCCCTGATTTTTATTTATTTTTTCTTATAAAACAAATGTGCCTGTCCTTTTAAAAAATTATAGAGTTTCTTTATTTATGCATTTATGTCTATACTGACCGAGCACTGTGCCTAATTGGTTTTAGACAGGACATTTTTATTTACTTTTAGTATGAATCGGCCTATCAGCAGCAAAGTTCAATAAAATATGCATTTTTCATTGAAATACTCCCTTCTTTCTTGTGTTTACTATAATTTTTCACATAATTAAAGCAATCTCATGCTAAATTTTAGAAAAATGTAATAATCATTCGATTAGTCGACTAATCGTTTTAATAGTCGGTGACTATTAAAATAGTTGTTAGTTGCAGCCCTACTCTCAATACAACCTCATTTCTCATGGCGTGGATTCCACACAGCATAGTGTATTACAATGTTGGACATCCGATAGCGTAACTGGCGTTAGAAAACGACTAAATCAGTGCCATGAAGGAATGCACATGATCAGTAAGGATACTCAAACAAGCTGTGGCATTCAAAAGGTGTTTGGAGTGTGCCAAGAAAACATTCTGCAGCTTTACACCAGCCTGGACTGTTTACACAAGGCAGGGTGGGTTCATGCATTCATGCTGTTGGTGATAAATTCTGACACTAACATCAGTGACTCAGCAGAAATCGAGGCTCATCAGACCAGGCTAAGATTTTTAGAGTGGTCTTCTGCTGTTGTCGTCCATCTGTTGTGCATTTGTGATGCTTTTCTGCTTACCACGGTTGTGCAAAGTTTTTATCCAAGTTGCTGTTTCCTTTCTGTCAGCTTGAACCAGTCCAACTGTTCTCTGTGGAGCTCAACAAGGCATTTAACTCATCATAACTGATGCTTGCTGGATTTTTTTTTTTTTTTTGCTTGCTTGCTTGCTTGTTTGTTATACTATTCTGAGTGAACTCTGGAGACTCCAGTGAAAATCCCAGTAGATCAGAAATACACAATCCAGCACTAACACTTTCCAAGATTTTTTCATTTGATTACAAACCGGTATGATCTTTAGATTGTAAGAACAATAAGGAAAACAATAAATTAATAATATGAGAATGTCACAGTTGAAACTCACTTTTATCCGAGACTTGCCATGGCTCTGGTAAGTACTGCTAGGGTCCTGATACATACATGTACATGTGGACAGTAAAATTCATGTGAGTGTATTTAGTATTGACAAGTGTATGTAGTGAATGTAGTGTGCTGCTGTGTGGGGACGTAGAATGTTTATTTTAAATAACAACGTAGTGTGCATAAATAGTGGGAAGGTAAATCGAGGACCAGTTTGAGGATCAGTTCTGGAACATTCCTTAAGTGTTCTTATGTCTTTATGATGTTTTGCTCATAAGAAGGTATACTGTATGTGACTAGGTTGTTGTTAACAGATCAGCTGACAGGACATGAATTAAAATAGTTAACCTATTTTTTTTCTTCTTTAAGTTCTTAACCAGACATGACCATTCCTAGCAAATCATGAGGTGTTAAAATCATGAAAGTTGGTACGTCACATCCAATCAAAGAATTATCAAGAATTTCAGTTCGGAACAATTTACAGACAGACAGTTTAAGAATGCGGGAAAGACCCCGTATGATCCCTATCACATGACTTGGCCCGAAATTCCACAGCTTTTTAAAGCTTTTCGCTTACCACAATCTCATGTAATGCTGTTTGCAAAGTGTGGAGCTTGAGTGCAAAAGGCTTCCATTGATTTTTCTCTCAAATTACCTCTGGTTATAGTTATACCTCCGGACTAAGAGACTGTGGTGGAAATTGTGTAATATAAATAGAAATCACCAGGGGGTCTGACTAATCATAAATTTATTACCTAGCCCATGAAGTCAGAGAAGGCTCTACTGTGTACTGCCCACTTGCCTGTTGTTGCACGAGTCTAAAGGAAACAAGGTTGTGTTTATTTTGGAGCAAAGTTTTTATTGTAGCTGTTTTGTAGTTTTCTGTCTTGTGTTGTGCAGAAGTCAGGTGGATACACGGCTGATAGTCCTACTGAATAGACTGTTAGAATTTGTATTATGGCAAGAAAAAAGTAGCTAAGTAAAGAAAAACGAGTGGCCAACATTAGTTTAAGAAATGAAAGTAAGTCCGTCCGAAAAATTGGGAAAGTGACGCCAAGTGCAGTCACAAAAACTATCAAGCGCTACAAAGAAACTGGCTCACATGCGGACCGCCCCAGGAAAGGAAGACTAAGAGTCACCTCTGCTGTGGAGGATAAGTTCATCCGAGTCACCAGCCTCAGAAATGGCAGGTTAACAGCAGCTCAGGTCAGAGAGCAGGTCAATGCCACACAGAGTTCTAGCAGCAGACACATCTCTAGAACAACTGTTAAGAGGAGACTGTGTGGATCAGGCCTTCATGGTAGAATATCTGCTAGGAAACCACTGCTAAGGACAGAACAAGCAGAAGAGATGCGTTTGAAATAAAGAACACAAGGAATGGACATTAGACCAGTAGAAATCTGTGCTTTGGTCTGATGAGTCCAAATTTGAGATCTTTGGTTCCAACCACCGTGTCTTTGTGCAACGCAGAAAAGGTTAACGGATGGACTCTCTATGCCTGGTTCCCACCTTGAAGCATGGAGGAGGAGGTGTGATGGTGTGGGGGTGCTTTGGTGGTGACACTGTTGGGGATTTATTCAAAATTAAGGGAATACAGAACCAGCATGGCTACCACAGCATCTTGCAGCGGCATGCTATTCCATTCGATTTGCGTTTAGTTGGACCATAATTTATTTTTCAATCGGACAATGACCCCAAACACACCTCCAGGCTGTGTAAGGGCTATTTGACCAAGAAGGAGAGTGATGGGGTGCTGCGCCAGATGACCTGGCCTCCACAGTCATCGGACCTGAACCCAATCGCGATGGTTTGGGGTGAGCTGGACCGCAGAGTGAAGGCAAATGCGCCAACAAGTGCTAAGCATCTCTGGGAACTCCTTCAAGACTCTTGGAATTATATAATTCCACATGTGTTAATTCATAGTTCTGATGCCTTCAGTGTGAATATACAATTTTCATAGTCAAGAAAATAAAGAAAACTCTTTGAATGAGAGAGTGTGTCCAAACCTTTGGTCTGTAGTGCATGCTAATTATTGCCTAGTAGAAATCGCTCTACATTAGGTTAGATAGTGCTGGAGTGCATACCATCACAGTGGGCTGTGCCACCATGAATCACTTTATGTTTAAGTCTACCTGCATATAACGAATGCAAACTTCCATGTCGAAGTCCATTTTGTCCATGTCAATAAAGGAGTATATTTTATTCAGCCGATAAAACAAGTACAACTCGACCTGGATGGCATGCCTACCCTGCCAACAAGTTTACTTCTTCCTGTTAACTAATGTGTCCTTCTGAAATAGTTTTAAAAAGATTTCACACTGGAATGAAGCTAATGAAGGCAACCTGTTTCATGTATTCAACCTTGGCCTAATCAGGCCTTGTATAATGCAACGAAACTGGACAACACCCCTGCTGCTGACACACACATTGTTTCATTTAATACTACTCACCATATCTTCACCCTTCCATATTTTACATTTTTTGTATACTTCTCTGTTTACAATTATACTTTGAACATTGTGTAATTTATATATGTTTATATTTTATTTCATAACCTTTGTAAATTTGTATAGTCCATAAATATTTTTATTATTTAATTGTTTTAACTGGAAATTAAATCTTTTAGTTTAAGTGTATTTTTCTAGTGCAGTCTTCTTTTTATTGTATTTCTATTCTATCTTTCTATTTTAGGTCGCAGACAATCGTAAAAACATTTCAATGCATATCATATGTGGTTGTGTACATCACATATAAAATTGTAATTCAATTATTATTATTATTATTATTTAGGGCCCAAGCACTATAGGTGCGCAGGACCCTCTTGTTATTGAATTTTTTTCCCACCCTTTTGGATTTTTCGGGGGTCTTAACATGCTCAAAAACTCATGAAACTTGGCAGACAGGTTGGAATCTGCTGCCATCAGGATGCCTGAGAGTCTCGTGGCCCAGGGGCCCCCACACAAGATTTTGCTGCATAGCTCATACACACTTTCACGTAGGCACATGAAACTCGGTACACATTTAGAGCTCATCGAGCCGAACAACTTTCGCACTGCATGTCCTGGGCTCAACTTAACAGGAGGCCGGTTATTTTAAGCTGTTCGCAAAAACGCACCCAATGGATTTTGATATTCTCCTCCTAGGGAATTTATACAATCGCTACCAAACTGGGCCGAAGAGATCTAAAGACATTGCGGATGCAAAATTGCTTTTTGAGATTTTTGATATCTCAAATGGGCCAGCCGTGATAATGTCTTAAACTTGCACCGAAAAATGATTAATAACTTTCTGTGTGGCATTATATTGAGTGACATTATATTCAGTGACATCACATTCAGGAACATCACATTCAGGAACATCATAGCGTGATGCTTTTCTTCCAGCATCTGTGGTCTATTGTACACACATCACAAATGTTAACACTCACTCATACTAACACACACATACTAATACACACATACTAACACACACATCACTAATGTTAATACACACCATACACACAAACAAGCACAAACACAAGAACATTTACTTCTCTCACACACCTCTCTCCCTCACTCTTACACACACACACTAACCTTCACACACTAACGCGCATGCACACACACACACATACATCAAGCACACGCACACATGCATACACCCATATTACAAATTTTTACAGTAACGCGCATACACACACACACACACACACACACACACACACACACACACACACACACACACGCGCACTCAACAAATATTTAGGGCCAAACTGACATTAGCCCTGCATAGTGTGTGATGTGTGCAGGTTGTGCGGTGCAATTGGGTGGCTTGTTTTTTTTTTCGAGGTCTTAACACACTCAGATAACACTCACAGGTTGTGTGGTGTGACTGGGGTGGCGATGGCACAGGGTGCTTGGGCCCGTCATCGTTGCTTGCAACTATATTTTATTTTTTTATTTTTTTACCCAGATTTTTTCCTTAATTTATTCGTATCCAATTCCCACCTGTCACTAGGGCTCTCCCACGTCGAGGTTACCACCCAGTCAGGGAGGGCCGAAGACGATCACGTTTTCCCTGAACCACGTGACTCCAGCCAACCGCATCCAGCTGCTTGCCAATTAAGGGCGATGTAATGCACTCGGAGGTCACCACTATCCGCTCCTTCCGCTTGTGTGAGCTCACAGACGTCCCTGATTGGCTGTAGAGCCGTGCTTGAGAGCACTAAATGCCTCCCATCCCACCCCTCAGAGAGAGCTTAGCCAATCAGCTCTCTCTCTACCCCGGATGAATCTTGCGAACTTGCGATCTCCGGATGATAGGGTAAGAACTTTACCACAGATGCACTCAGATGGATCGATGGTTTAGGAAGGCGTTCACGTGTTCTGTGCCTTGGGGTTCTTGACCACGAGTGTGTAATTACCATCTCTGTGTGACAAACATGAAGGAAGCTATAAAAGAAAGAAAATACTTTTAAAGATTTTGCTCTGCCACCACCTCTGCTGGTGTGCTTCTTGATTTTGAGATATCACACTAAGCGGTATCTCAGATGTAGACATGGACACACAAACACAAGCCTGCATAACAACAAGAAGTGCAGACATGACAGCAGCTTGTCCCAAGCTACAGACGATCCAAACTGACCGAGCCACCCAGCCCGACTCCTTGCACCCAGCCCGACAGTGATTGGGAAAAAAATAAAAAAAAAATACTGGACATGATGAACATATTCTTTTGTCTCTTATTCTATTGTGGGACGTGGTCCTGTATTGTATTGTTGGTCATGGTTTATATCCTGTGTCTTTTGTGCGCAGTTATAAAGGTAGCTAGCCTCAGACTTCAGTCTGAGCAGATTAGGTGTACTGTGTGTGTGTGTGTGTGTGTGTGTGTGTGTGTGTGTGTGTGTGTGTGTGTGTGTGTGTGTGTGTGTGTGTGTGTGTGTGTGTGTGTGTGTGAGTGTGTGTGTCTGTGTGTGTGTGTGTGTGTGAACTGCAAGCTGGTTAGTGAGAGCCATGTTGTCAACTTATGCTTAAATCCTCAGATAATCCTGCCATTACAGCCTGCATTGGCTCTGCTGCTCTACTTTACGAAACCAACTTCCTACTCAAGGGTCCAGAGCGCAGCGTTTCTACAGCTCACATTCTACATGCGTTATGGAATAATATGCCACGCTGATTGTTACATTGCATGTACATGGAAATCTTCATCTCTATGGAAACTATTCTTTGTACCGGTGTGTAGTGTTTTTGATCAGAGATTCAGATCCTTTGTTGAATTCATTCATATTTAAATTTGAATCTTTAGATAGCGTTTTCTCTCTCTCTCTCTCTCTCTCTCTCTCTCTCTCTCTCTCTCTCTCTCTCTTTCACTCACTCATACAAACACACAAACATGCACTCCTGGCGGTTTCCTCAATCCTCCTGGTTTCACCTGACCCTCTAAATCCAATTAGAGCAGCCTGAACGCCCTCCACAGCCCCTCCTCACCCCCCTCCCTCTCCCTCTCATTGTCACACTGCCTGCTTTCCATCAGATTCGTCTTTCTCCCCCCTCAGTCTGCCTTGCTAGTTGCAGCTACCATCTGTAAACACATTTCACCATCCTCTCTCTCTCTCTCTCTCTCTCTCTCTCTCTCTCTCTCTCTCTCTCTCTGCTTTATTCGTGAGGAGCGGCCATAGTGACTCTGCCTCTGAAGAGTGATTTATTAGTATTTTTTGGTTGTTGTCGTTAAAAAATATTTTTTAGCTTTTTTGTCCTCCACCTCCCCCTCCTGAGCTGCCGCCGCCTCTCGTGACCGGGAAAAACAAGGGCAAAGCGTTAGTCTCTCTGTCTCTCTCTGTGTCGTTCTCACGTTTTTCTTTCTGTGGATGAGAAATGACGGACGTGCTGGATCTGAGCCAGATCGGCTGTACAGTGAACGGTGTGGTGAGTGAAAGCCTGTGTGTATGTTATGTTGGGGTGGACGCACAGTAGCATGGTATAAGTGTGTGTGTGTGTGTGTGTGTGTGTGTGTGTGTGTGTGTGTGTGTTCACCTCTAAACAGCCTGTTGATTCTTAGGTGACCTAACATCTTAGGGTAGCTCACACAGGGTCCATTTTGTGTGTGTGTGCACGTGTGCCCATTTGTGTGATTGCTACAAGAGTGTTTGCGTTTGTCCCGTTAGAAGACGTGCCTGTTTATCTGCAGCGTGTTTGTGTTTTTGTAGTAAGTGATGGGTTTTGCTATGACTGTGCAGTCTGAAGGTGTGTCTGGTTTCGTGTAAGCCTTTGTGTGTGTGTGTGTGTGTGTGTGTGTGTGTGTGTGTGTGTGTGTGTGTGTGTGTGTGTGTGTGTGTGTGTGTGTGCCAGGCATCCTGCAGTGTCCCAGAGGGGAAGGCCTTTGATTTGGTTGTGTGTGTGTGAGAGAGAGAAAGAGCAAGCTAGTCACGTTAACATTAAAGAGCGTGTTTAAAATTAGATGTTTGTGCTATTGGACATGGTTTATTATGTATTGATCATTTTCTTTAACACAATAAACCAACAAACACACAATTCCTGCTAACACATGAGAGTCATGATGTAGCACATTACTCACACAATGCACATTTTTTTTGTTTGCAAAACAAAATAAAATGAAGACTGACTTGCACTTTGGGACGGGGACGACCACACTGCTGTCGACGCACATCTCACCTCGTACACCCTGACCAGTGTGTGCCCCGCCCTGTGCCCTAAAAGTCTTCTGGGATAGGCTCCAGGGCCCTCTAGACCCTGTTATAGCAGTATAGGAGCTGAATGATTTAATTAATTTGAGTTCTTTTTTATTTTGTGATTTATTTATTTATTTATTTATTTTATATATATATATATATATATATATATATATATATATATATATATATATATATATATATATATATTAAAATTAAAAACATTTTTTTTTTTTGTAAATTTGCAGCCTATTTTGATTATTAGTAAAATCCTTCTGGGTCTCGGACAGTTGTATAAGTATTTCACTTCCTACAGTATGTGTGTATGGTTGTGTATATGACAAATACAATTTTAAAAATATTATACTTTATCTTAACAGGTATTTCTTCTATGTACAAATACACAATTTTGAAGAAAAAAAAAGTTCCTTAAAGATATTTAAGGAAAAAGAATACAGCAGAAAATCTTAAGATATTTATCTCACTGGAAGCAGAACACATTCACAGACTTTCCACAATAATACAAACTCCTTACTCCTCCAGCTCACACTCCTGTAACTTTTTAAACGTGACATGGTTCCTGAATTACTGTTTTGCATCACTGATAATCTTGTAAGACATTTCCCATAGTCTCCCAAGTGCACATCATTCAGACACAGTTGCTACTTTATCAGTAACTGAATCAGTCTCTCTCATGACAGAAACACTACGCCTCGCCTGATGCTCATTTTCTATTCATGCTCACAAATTACACATTTACAAGAGATATGTTGTTTTTTCCATTAGTAAGGGAATGGCATTGTCACTCGTTTTGATTAGGATGATGCTCGTAATGTTCGTCAGTAGCATTGGCTTTGACATTTGGAGACCTTTGACGTTTCCCCGCAGTGAATCTTTCATCCTGTAGATCTATTCATATTTGCTAGTAGGGTTTGTTGATGGTTCAGTGAGAAGATAAAAGCTTGTCCTCCTCTAACTCGGTGATGAAGCAGTTTTCTCTCAGTCGTGTTGTTAGAATAGACAGTGTGTGTAACTGTATTGAATTGTAATCATTACTGTTCATGATTACAAATCACTAGCCCTGCCAGTGGCGGCCGGTCAATACGGGGCACAAGGGCGCCGCCCCCCTTAAAGTTAGGCAGAGAAGAATGCTACTTTAACATTTCATTATTTAACATAATAATTAATAATTTTAATAATGAAATAAAGTCATTTAGTCACAATATTCCGCTGTATTTCTTAATATAATTTATTTGCAATTAAAAAAAAAAATCGAAACTGTATTACGTTCATTTGTGTTCGTGTACGCGGGGCACCGGACAAACGAGTGTCTATGTAGACACGTAAATCTTTGAAAAGCATGTGACCTGAGGCGGAGCTCTGATTGGATCTTTTCAAATCATCCTTCGGGTGCAGCTCTGTTGTTACTAGAATTGCAAGCAAAAAAAGTTCTCGTTATATTGGCAGTTCATTTTGCTTCTTTCAAGAAATAAATTCCTAAAAGCTAGCAAAATTGTCTGACAATATAACATGTACGCTGACATCAGGTGTGAAGTGATCCAGACTCAAAGACAACACTCCAAGAACCGTGAGATAGTTAACTTGTCACTTCACTTCCTGTTTAAAGGTTTATTGATCTTTCTAATCGAGGTTCTGTAGCACTAGAGCACTTTAATTATTTTGTGTTTAAAAGCGTTGCGCTGTGAGCATGCCAAAAACATACATTTCATGTCAATCTGCATGATTAAATATATCACCTCATATGTGAGCAGCACCTCTGTGACATATGATGCACACACATAGCATTGTGCTTCAACATGTTTAATGGTTCCATGTAAATGTATCCTCCTCATTGAGGATAAAAAGCTGACTATATAAACTAAACGGTCTGCCCCGCCCCAGTCTGGGAGCTGTGAACCAATAACCTTTGACATGCTCCTGGACTTAAGTTTCTGTGTCTGCACCGCTAAAACACCTGCTTTAAAGGAGCAGTGAATAGCTTTAAATGCCTCGTCTATTTTTGAAACTGCTCTTTCACTGTCTGCAGCATTTGCAGGTGTGAGATAAAAATAAATAATTAAACATTCGCTGCTGCTGCAGAGTGAAGATTATTTTTTCTCTTTTCAGCAGCTTCCTCTCATCTTCATGTAGCAGTGAAGTGCTTTCAGTTAAGACCTAATCCAGGATCAGTACCCATCTGTTTGTTATTGGCAGAATGGAGCAGGTGGTACAAATGGACGTGAGCTAGCACATAATTTAGCTAAATGTACCTACCGGGGCTGCTGACACTTTTTCATCAATAATTGACATATTGTCATAACCCATAGAAGGGTCACTTAATACACCAACACTGACGGACTAATTGTGATACATCCTTGGTTTTTAAAGTTTCCCTAGAGAGTGAGATTCCAGACATTTTGGAACAAAGATCAGTTGTTGTTGTTTTTTTGTTTGGAACTGACTGTGTACATAAAAAAGCTGCTTAGAGAGAGCATTATCAAAACTAGATTGTAAATTGAATAAATCCATGATCAATTATATACCAGTAACCTGGTGACGGGATCGTGGACACCCAAGTACATGGACAATTATACCTGTGGGGACAAAAGACCAGTCCGGTCCGATCCCACAGAAAAGCCAATGTAGCGCAAAGTGCTGAAACAAGTCAGTGCTATGATAAAAAGGTATCAGGAGACCCAGTGCTGCTTCACAGTCTGACAGATGACATGTTTAAGGTTGTTGATCCGGCCTCTGAGTTCACTAGATCTCAATGCAAACAATGGAATGCACAGGACAAACAAGTCCGATCCATGGAAGTCCCACCTTGCAACCCACAGCACCCATGTCCCAGTGCCAGACACCACTACACACTCCGGAGGTCTTGTGGAGGTCACACACTCAGGGGACAGGGCATACACAATATGGGTCTTAATAATTTGGGTTTTAATGTTATGACTGATGTGTGCGTGTGTACGTGCAATGTTTTAATTTTACAGCACACTGGTGTATTTCTGTGTAGCTAAAGATTTGATTTTTAATCCTGCCTAAAATAAAGTTCCTTTAGCCTGGACAGAAAGAGTAAAGAAATTGCATAATGTCTCGTTCAGGGTCACATGTATTACTTTGTGCCAATAAGAATGAGCACACACTGCTAAGTCAGCGAGAGAGAGAGAGAGAGAGAGAGAATACAGTCCAAGCTCTCAAGAATGAGTCAGCAATATTACGTCATACAGTATAAAGAGCTGGTAAATTGTAGACATATTTAACAGATTCTGCAAAATCTATTGTTTGACTTCAACACGGCTACATTCTGTTATCTTAATTGCAAAAAAATAGAAAGTTGATGGCTTAAACGTTGATTTAAAGCGGAGCACATATTGTGACTTTTTTTTGTATCAAATTCCGATGTTATCCCCATCGTCAATGAATAATGACATTTTGTATTCAATTCTGTATACGGTGTAACACAATGATGTTATCTGTAACTGTTTAGGGCTAAAACGTTCACGTCTGTTTTCATGCTCCAATTGAAACCAGAGATGCATTGTTTATATGTTAACCCTATCACCATCATTAAAACCCCAAATGTCATGTTTATTCACAAATTTTTTAACAAAAATTCCAATTTGCACAAAATTGATGATTGATTGCACAACATTCTTTAGCTTTGGAACCACACACACACACACACACACACACACACACACACACACTTTGAACATTTGTGCCAAGCTTTTCTGTCTTATGTGACTGAGTAAGCAAACTCACTTTTTCACAGCAATGATGTCTTTTGTAAATACCTAAAAATAATAATAATAAATAAATAAACTGTCTAATATAATGTAATAAGACAAGTCTGTCTAATTCTTTGGGCAGATTTTTACTTTGTTTTTAGGTTCCTAAAAGAGCAGAAAAAAGTCTTTTAAGTAGCATTTCATTATAATGAACCTCTGATTTAAAGAGCACAATTTATTTTATTATGAGGGACATGTATATAAATTTTTCACTAAATGGAGCAGATCAGCACACACAATCCTTTTTTTTTTTTTTTTTTTGTAAATAAATGTGGTAGAAGGAGGGTGAACGTTACATTTGTTCCAGGTCTTGTTGATACACAGATCCTGCATCAGAAATGCATGACACAGTTTTTAGGTTTTTCCCCGAGAAAAGAGTGAGAACTGAAAAAAGATTTTGAAATATGGAAATGAGTGATCTCAATAACTTTGCATGTTTTGTTAATGCATGAATGATCAGGCGTTCCTCATAAATTGTACGATGAGTGTACATCTCCTGTGGGACAAGTACAGTATGAGCGGTTGTGAGATGTCTAGGTTTTAATTCGGCCGATGCTGTGCGCTCCTGTTCAATAACAAACATTGACTATGGATGTAAACCAAACACCCACACAACCCTAAGCATCATTACTTCTACACGGATACATACAAACGCTGTGCGAGAGAAACGATCCTACGTATTTAAACCACAATGTCGTGTATTTGTCAAATCGCTAGCCGTTACAACATTGTGGATTTCTAGGCTTTCACTGAACTGATGCCTAAACGACAGTCTAACGTCATTGAGGTTTATCTTGCCTGTGTTTGTTTTTGTGCAAGTGTGTCAGAGAGAAACTGCTTCCTGTGGTGGTAACATCAGATATTTTTGACCTGTCAGAGGACTAAGCTGTTGTTGAAGTATTGCTGACGTTTGTTTGGCGGAGTAGTATTACACAGTGTGCTCATTCATCTAGGCTGAGCTCATACGTGACCTCTTTTCTAACTCAGTCTGAATAGTGTAACTTTCCTCTTGCTAACATCTGTGCTTTCTTCTGTTTGCTGACAGGAGCATGACATTGAGACGCCTCACGGTGTTCTCCATGTAACTTTGAGGGGAACACCTAAAGGCAACCGGCCCGTCATCCTAACCTACCATGACATCGGACTTAACCGTGAGTTCCTCCTCCTCCTCCTCTGGCACAAGTACTCTTATACAAACCCGAAAATCTCAGGTTATGTGTACAACCATTTTCCAGCCATGTGTAGTTTTAAACAACTTTATGGGCTTCATTACAGTAATTATGAACTGAGACCAAAGTGGGGATTCTAAAGTTTTTGCACCCAACCTTTGCATCCTTTTAACTGTAAAAACATTTCCACACGTCCCCTCAGTACATTTCCTATCAAGTTAAAAGTCCACTTTCCACTCACAGAACATATTAGGTATAAAAGTGAAATTATTTTTTATAGTCCTACTACCTGTTTTTAAGTAGTTTTCAGTTCACAGTAGTTATCAGGCACACAAGCTCACAACTAAGTAATATAAATACTAATTGTATTGTACTGTATTGTATTATATTAACTAATACTGTAATGTAATAATATACTCTTAGTTAAAGGTGTGAAATGTTTGTATGTATAGAGATTAGTGTCCATTTCTGAAGCACTGATCATTTTGTTGGTCGTTGACGTTTATATTGCAGATAAGTCGTGCTTCAACACTCTCTTTAACTTCGAGGACATGCAGGAGATCACTCAACATTTTGCCGTGGCCCATGTAGATGCTCCGGGCCAGCAGGAGAATGCAGCACCTTTTCCTACTGGGTAAGAAGGACTGATCATCTTTACCGTGGCCTGGGTTTACATTAAGACTGGGAAAAATTATAAGATATTAAAAAAGCAACAATTGTTATGAGCAAATACTATATTATTGGCAAACACCAGGTCTAGTCAAGTTCATTTTAGATAATCAGTACAAGTCTTATTTGTGAAATTGTACTAGAGGGGCTAGCATTACCTTTAGCTTTAAATTAAATGTCACATGTGAAAGTTGATTTCTCATGCTCCCAGACCACTCTTGTACATTTTGAGTCCTGGAATATGCCCATGCCATCTGGGGAATTTAAAATATATATATTATACTATATATATACTATTAAAAAAGCTGACTTTACATTTACATATTGCCACATAACTTTTCTGAGCCCAGACCTGACCAACTGAAGCAACCCCAGATCGTAACAGGGCAGTGGTGGCTCAGAGGGCTAAGGCACTGAGTTACTGATCGGAAGATCGGCGGTTCGATTCCCAGCTCAGCCAGGTTGCCATTGTTGGGCCCTTGAGCAAGGCCCTTAACCCTAACTGCTCCAGGGGCGCTGTACCATGGCTGACCCTGCGCTCTGACCCCAGTTACACTGGGATATGCTAAGAAGGAATTTCACTGTGCTGTAATGTATATGTGACAAAATAAAGGCTTTACTTTAACACATCGCTTCATGCACATCAGTACAGATCAGAATACATTAGTCTATATTGTAGTGTTCATTTATGTTTTCTTTACCACATAATTACAATACATGAAGCCATCTGCTACCTGAAGGGAAATCAGGCACTTGAGTAAATATCACACTTGCACATAAAAACACAGATCTAGTTGGCAGTGAATCATTATGCTTATTCGCCATGAGGCTCTTGTAAGGAGTAGACTTGAGGCAGAGCATATGCTTTGAATCTTTATTTCAAAAAATCCATTTTAATAACACTGCTCATACATTATGCTACCACCAGTGTAAGATGTGGTCTCCAGGGTCACATGTAACTGAACACAAAGTGTCATAAAAAAAAAAAGCAAATTAAAAAATACATTTCATGCAGTCAGATCGAAGGAAAGGGAGCGATCAACCCAAGTACTGAAGAAACAGATACGTCTTAAGTTGTCGGTTAAAGATTGCCAGATACTCAGCTGTACGGACATCTAGATGAAGTTAATTCCACCACCTACTGTAGGGACCAGGACAGAAAAGAGATGTACTGATGCACATAGATCGTTTTCGGTTAAGCAAAGGCAGTACTTCCCGCAGGGCACAGAACCACAGGGCCGGTGTGTGAGTGAAACACTGTGTATACCACAGCTGACACCGGCTTCAGTCGTATCAGTTCACTGATAAAATGATGATCCATCAATGTCAGTGATCCTACAATAGGGGGATTGTGAATAAATCTACAATAAGACACAATACTGATTGTCCTGCGTGTCCAGTGTGTGTCTGTTTGAACAAAGACCTTCTAATACTGAACTGAATATTTGCAGCAGGTCCTCTTACATGGACAGACGCCACCAGACATACAAACAACAGAACTTTGAATGCTTAATACCTGGTGCAAATTCACGTTTCAGCTGATGATGATGACGCACATTTTTCTTTCGATTTTATGACTTGAGTGCTCCTTTTTTTTTATCCATACCATATGTTTCATATGCTGTGCATCATCAATTACTTCACATCTTCCTGCTTATGTATGTCTGAGTCATCTTTAAGTCAAGAATCTCTCTCTCGCTCTCTGTTTCTTCTCTCAGGTATCAGTATCCTACGATGGATCAGCTGGCTGAGATGTTGCCCTCAGTTTTGATCCACTTAAAGTGAGTCTCCTGATCTGTCCACTCGACATTAAAAACTCCATTACTTATCATTTATGTGTTTATCTGATTCCAATTATGTCTCTATATATTAAACCCTTTGTAGGATCAACAGTGTGATTGGCATCGGTGTTGGTGCTGGAGCATACATTCTTACCAGATTGGCAGTGAGTTAACTTCTTTTTTTTTTTCGGTTAAGGGTCAGCAATAAGTGCCAAATAATTTTTTTTTTTTTTTAATCTCAGAACACTTGCTGACAGTCATACTAGCACCAGTTTTTAAAACACATGCTCATACTGATACTGATATTTTTCCCTCCCACATACTGTAGCTACACATAGCACTTGTGTATGTATGTATCCGAGTCACTTTACCTCCTCAAGTCTCGCCTTTCCAGGTGAACATAATTAATCTGTATGGAATTGAAGAGGATTTGCTCAGAATAACAGCACACATCCTGCAGTGAGCTCTTATTACTACGACTTTTATCCTAACTCCAGACTGTTAACAATAGGGCTTATTATTCCATTTATGTTATATTATATTATATGTACATGACATTCTTTTCCTGACGTTTCTTTAGTTCGTGTACATGTCAGCAAAAGTGCAATTAAACACTTTTTTTTTTTGTAACACCAAAATGATCAGACCTAGCCAGGATGTGATATGAATGTGCATCAGGGAGAAAGACTCAGTGCAAAGGCGTGTTAATGGTGGTTAATTATAGTCCTGCCATATTCACACATGAAAGTGTTGACAACAGTTGAATAAAGCAGAGCGGTGTGAAGAATTTTCTCTCTCTCTCTCTCTCTCTCTCTCTCTCTCTCTCTCTCTCTCTTTTTCCATGCATCTTAGTATGCATCCATTATGAGTTTCATAACTGAACCGCTTGTATCCTGAGCAACTGATTTTGCTTTGATGTAGGTCATGTGTCTGATCATCACTGAGCTCAAGTTCATGTCAAAAACTGAAAGGTGTGAGCTGCTCTGTTGCAGTGATGAGAACGAGGTGAAGGTGTTGGCATTTGAGTGCGTGCTGAAGTCATATGAGTGGGCTGTTATAGGTAGAAATGTGATAACTGGAAGTTGAACCCTGTACGCCACTTCCTTTCCAGGTTACTGAGAATGTCTCATAAGTGTCCAGAGGTTTAAAGTGTAAACTCCCCCCCCCACTTATACCTTGACACATGGTAGGGATATATTGTCAAATCAGCCAGTAGTTTTCAATTCCAATCCTTATTTTTTCCTTTTCTAGCTGAATCAGCCTACATTGGTAGAGGGTCTGGTTCTCATTAATGTGGATCCCTGTGCAAAAGGATGGATGGACTGGGCAGCATCAAAGGTGAACAACATGTAGAATATAAAATTAAACATTTCTTCACCAAGTGGAATTCAGTTGCCATGTTTGTGTACAGTCTGTGTGCATAACTTTTTCTTATTACATAAAATACTTTTAGGGCAGAGTTGATAAATAATAAAGGAGTGCTATATTCCTGCTCGCTGGCCAGCTAAGAGAACATTATGTTCAAAAGAAAGTAATTAAATGGCTGCATGGTAAAAAGGGCACTAAAACCTCTCTGTAGTAAAAATCAAAATATTTAGTAGTATGTGTTTCTATTCGGTTATCTGTATCTCTTTTTTGGTCAACCACCGTTTTAGAAATAAATAAAATAAACAGTGTGTTCTTGAGCATCAGAAATATGACTGTGTTCTGGAACTTTGGTACCAGCAGAGACAAGCCGTTGAGCTGTATGTGTGTGTCTCTGTATGCATATGCTTTAGTTGTCAGGATGGACCAGCAACCTGGTGGACATAGTGATGGGACATCATTTCAGCACAGTAAGTCTGAATACACACCGCATAGCCTTTATAGCCTGAGGTGGCAGACCTGTATCTGTGACTGTAGCAAACTCCTTGTACACTACAAAAACACCCTTAATGTAGCCAGAGGTGGCAGAGGTACACAAACTCACTACTCAAGTAAAGGTACAAAAAGGGTCTTAAAATGCCTTAAAATGTAAAAGTAGTAGTAAAATTTGAAAATTTTGAGTTGAAACACTAACAATGTGCTCTAAAATGTACAAAAGTACAAGTACTCCACAATGAAACTTATTTTTACTAGATATTGTGAGGTTCTAACTTCTTTCATTATTTCATAGCTTAACTAGCTATTACTTGAGATATTGTTAAATTGTAATTAGCTTGAATTGCAAACTGGACATGTAAGAATTTGAACATCTTTTGCTCAGTATGTTAGCTAGTTAGCTAGATCACACCTAATGTTACCTTAGTAAGTTCAAGACAGAAGAATCTGTAGCACAACGACCAAGTGGGTGGGATCGGTTGCCCAGGTAACCATCAATCACTTTGGTGCGCTAACAATCTGTGCTTTCATAACGACCTGCCAGTCATTTCTGGAAACTGTGATTGTTGGAATTGTTTTGTTCGTGCTCAGTGTCTCCTGGAATAGGCTCCAGGCCCCTCGCGTCTCTGTACAGGATAAGTGGTATAGAAGGATGAATGAACAAGTATCTGACTAACATATAAATAAATGGAAGCAAAAAAAGGATGTTCATATGATTTCATTCTGTTAGTTTGTATATAATAATAAGGGTAGGACTTGAAATGGGATATCTGAGTGGATCATGAGTGAAAATAATGACAGGATGTTTGTTCACTGATAGGATGAGCTGACCGAAAACCAGGAGATCATTCAGACGTACCGTCTGCACATCGCTCAGGACATGAACCAGGAAAACCTGGCACTGTTCTGCAACTCCTACAACAGGTACTGACCAGATCCACAGGGAGTGTCCTTCCCTCGGCTCACACAATGACCAGACACACACGTGAGTGTAGCAGTACTGAGATCTTATTTATGTATTTTTGTCCTGATAGTCGCCGAGACCTAGAGATCGAGAGGCCCGTCGTAGGGCTGAACGAGGAAACTGTCAACACTCTGAAGTAAGTGTGTATTCATTATCATGACTGTTGTGGACAAGAATATAATTTTTATAGGGTTTTTTTTATAGATATATAATGAATAATTGCTAAACATGTTTAAAATTTGTATGTGAATTTTCCTCCTTTTTTTTTTTTTCTTTTTCTTTTTTTTTCAGGTGTCCTGCATTGCTAGTTGTGGGTGATACATCTCCAGCCGTGGACGCTGTTGTGAGTGATACATGTCCATTTATAGGCTTTAAACAAACATAAATAAATAATCTTCTAATAAATTATCTTTACATGTATATCATGTGACTGGCATTAATTAAACACATTGAGCAGATGATGATGCTCAGGGCACAAGGCAATATACCCACAGGGTGGGGTGCTAACCCACCGCCTCACAGACCTTTGCACACCCAGTCACACTCTATGAGCTGTTTCTGAACATTAATCAACTTGCTGGTCACATCTATGCACCGAAAAGCCCACCAAGTACGGGAAGAAACATGAACTCCGAGCATACACGGAGCAGAGACGAGACCCGATGGAGACGGCGACAGTGCGCTAACCGTTAAGACGCTGTGCCGCCTAAAACATAGTACCCTTTCCGCCCCATGTGTATTAGTGTGTGTGGTCAAGCGAGAAGGTCGCACCTTACATACTTGGGGAAACCACATCTCAATCAACTTCACTTTGTGCACGGCGGCATTCTCGTGCTGGTTTCTGACCTTTATTTCCAGTGAAGGGAAACTATGATGCAAGAAACAACAATCTTTCACTTTTTCTTACTCTGTTTCTTACATTTTTTTTTATATGGAACTTGATATTGTTGTAATTTTAGTCCTGCCTGAGACACATGCATCTGAGTACATACTAATATTTCAGATTTCAAAACTATAAACTGGAGCAGTTCAGCATGTAAGGGGTTTTCCCTAGGCCACCACATACATGATGAAGTCTGTAGTAATAGTTTTATAGCCTTATATGCCTTAATTTAGATTTATTTAGATGTTTTAGACTAGAACATAGTGTGTGTTTAGAAACTGTAACGTTGGTCTGTTGGTCTGATCTTATTGATGAACCTGTTTTTCTGTTCAGGTCGAGTGTAACTCGAGGTTAAACCCAACAAAGACCACACTTCTGAAGGCAAGATAACACGCTATTGGCAAAAAAGCTTCCTTTAGCAAGCTTAATTTAAAACATATATTTGTGCATTCAGTGATTCTTTTAAACTAATCTGTGCTCTTACTGTTTCAGATGGCAGATTGTGGAGGGCTGCCCCAAGTTGTACAAGTAAGCCTGAGTAAAAGGAAAAAAGTGTTTTTACAGAATCACTGTATCCAACCTGTCTATTTATTTAGTATAGAGAATAAATAAGGTAAAGAATGCACTTGTATAACATTGCTCATTTTTTCCCAGCCTGGTAAACTTGCTGAGGCTTTCAAGTACTTTGTCCAGGGCATGGGTTACAGTAAGTATATTTCTCATTTTACTGTCTTTCCAGTCGGTTCCTTCAGTAGACATCCTGTCTTTAAACGTCACACAGCTGTATTGCTTTCCCATGTTTTTTAGTCTGACCTGAGCTGTAACTTTGTGTCTGAAATGTCCCTGATGTACATTTTGTCTTTAAACATTGTGTGTCTCTTAAAAAATTCACTGTCAGAAGTTTTGTGTGGAAATCGTCATCTCAGCAACCCCTTTTCCACCCACGCAACACCACACACATACACACACACACACACACACACACACACACACACACACACACACACGCTCACACACGCGTACACACAGGCATGAGCACGCAAGCACATGATTGCTGGCTTGTTTAATTTTATGATTGTGGTACTAAATATATGTTACTGACTGTAACACTAATACTAATGAGCAATGCATTTGTAAGACACCAACATAGTAAAGGAAATTACAGAATTACAGGAGTGTATATGATTCTAAGCTCCAATGTCTTCCAGTCTCTCAATTAAACCCAGTATAACTCCAAAACAATGCTTTAATACTTAATCGGTGTAAATCGAGCTACAAGAGGTTAAGTTTATGACAGAGTCAGACTAGCGCCTTATTCCTAGTGCCAAACTCAAAATATGACTTTGTTTCCTGTGTGGCTATGCAGTGATGCGAGCTTCAGGGTGTAAGTAAAGCAGCTTTAACTTTGCCAGTATGCTGTTCTGCATGGCCTGCGTGGACTGTTCCCCTGCCTGTTTTCTTTCTTCCTAACATTTCTGATGCAGGTGTACGAGTGTGTGTGCGTGCATGGTACCCTGCGATCAAGTGGTGTCCCATCCAGGGTGTATTTCTACCTTGAGCCAAGGTGTTGTAGGGATAGATGTTGATGTATGTGTGTATAGATGGATGTAGATAGATAGATCATATGCTTGTGTATTGGGGGGTTTTCACAGTATGCAGTGATGAGTACCTACCAAAAGTGGTACAGTGAAGGATGACCAATGAACCGGCAACAGGTCATGGCTGCCCAAGGCTCACAGATGCGTGTGGGAAGTGAAAGTCTGATCCAAAAATCACAGAAGCGCTTTTGGTGAAATTGCTTTGAAAAATAAGTAAATAAATAAACGCTGGCTGTGATAGAAAGGTGTCAGAACAGAGCACATCACGGCTTGCTGCGGAGCTGCAAACTGGTCAGAGTGCCCTTGCTGATCGCTGTCCACTGCCAGAAGCACTCACAATTGGGCACACAAGCATCAGAACTGGACCATGGTGCAATGGAAGAATGTGGCCTAGTCCGATGAATCACATTTTCTAGACGTGAACCACCTACCTATACACTATTGCAGGCCAATTACACAATTCTATGACTATAGGTTTTCGCTAATGGTTGTGGCCAATGTCGTGTTTTTTTTTTTATTTTTTTTTTTCTCCTGAAAAATATTGACTTGGCCTTCACATTTTACAGATCTCAATTCTGACAAGCATCTGTTGGGTGTGCTGGACAGAAAGGTCAAAACCATGGAGGCTCCACCTTACAACTTAGAGGAAATTGAAGGATCTGCTGCTAATGTCTCAGTGACAGATACCACAGAAAACCTTCAGACAGCTCGTGGAGTTATTGCCTCCATGGGTCAGGGCTGTTTTAGTGGACCAAGTGGGAGCTGCATGATATTCGACGGGTGGTTTTAATGAAGGAACAGCCGTTTTGTTTTACTGTGTACTGAGCTGTACATGGTTGAAATGACAATAGAAGCCTACTTGACTGGACTTGGCTGAAATGTTAATATGATAGGTCTAGCTCTCAGAGTTAAAGACTGGCTATTCATATGGTTCAGGTGAAATTTCATAGGAAGATGTTATCGTAGATTAGTTTTGACAAGTCGAGATGTGATGTGATAGAAGGAATGTGATGATGCGCAAGGAATGTGTACTGTATCATTAGCCTTTGTTTTTTGCAGATATATATTTTCTTAAGCACAGAAAAAGGGTTTTGGCATGAACACGGCACTGAGGCAAATTCGTTAGTCATCAGTAAACAAAGAGAACAAAAAGAAAAACTAAATCTTAAAATGCTAATCTTATCATTTCAGATTTTGAGCGACTTTTATTTCTGTGAGAAGATGATTTGATGCATATGGCACACCTCAGGGGATGTACGACACGATTACGTCCCAAAATGTTGCTTATTCAACATGGCATGATTAGTCATCTGCCTCCTGATCGTCAGTTTTGGCCTCACTCCATATCTCCTCCTCTCACTGTGTCATTGTATAAACTAGATTTTGCCCCAGAATTTAAAAACACACATTCTTGTAGTCATAGCATTTGTATTGTTGCTAAGTGGGTTTTCTGGGGACTTTCGTTGTTTGCTGCTTGTGTGGAAAAACAACCTAGCATGGCTTTCTGTGGGTATGATTTATTTTTAGTGAGTTCCATTTATTTACTTAGTAAGGTTGTTAGTAGTTTTTTTTAATGAATTCCACTCTGCTGTCAGTCTTTGGTTGCACAAAATAGCTGTATTGTTTAGGTAAGGTAAGGTTAAATTGGTTCTTTATTGTGGCATTTGTACAGCTAACGGTCTCTCTGGTGTGTGCAGAGGTAGTTGTTGTTGTTGAGTGTGAGTCATTTGTTTTCTTTGAGGTTTAATTCTGCTGTAGGACTCCTGTTTTAACCACAACCGCAGGGTTAGGGCTAGTCTAACCGGCATTTCAAAATTAACTTAATGTTTTGTGTGTTAGGTGTCGGTCGGGTCAAGCATTATTTTTT
This sequence comes from Clarias magur, assembly GCA_013621035.1. Taxonomy (NCBI): domain Eukaryota; kingdom Metazoa; phylum Chordata; class Actinopteri; order Siluriformes; family Clariidae; genus Clarias; species Clarias magur. The sequence goes on from QNUK01000008.1 coordinate 1,219,692, forward strand.
TGGTTTGTTTTAAAAAAAAAATATTAATTTTTGGCGCCACTCTGGTTAAACAGTACAGTTAAACTAATGCAGTTTAGTTAATCTCTTGTTGCCTGATTCAGTTGATTAAATCACTCAGCTTTTTTATTCATTTGCAATTATGTAATTATTTATTACTGTACTTACAAATGCTCTAAAATAAAATTGTAAAAGATTTACTATGGCACCGTTGGCAGAAAATACAAACTGCTTACATCTTACACAAATACTCTCCTTTTTTTGGTAAGAGCATCAGTACTTTTACTTTTCTTTTTTGGGGGTTCGATCACATGACCTTGGTCGACGTCCGATATAGCCATCGTTTCTGTGGCAGTTACTTAAGGGGTCGAGTTACCAGCTCAACTCTCAATTGTCATTCACACACAACGGGCTATTTGGGAACACCACATATACTAACCTGCATGTCTTTAGGCTGTGGGAGGAAGCAGGACTACCTGGAGGAAACCCATCAAACACAAGGAGAACATGCAAACTCCATGCACACAAGACCCTAGAATCAAACCCGACCCTGGAGATGCAAGGCGACAATGCTAACCACTTAGCCACCATGTCGTTAGTGCTATCGAATTGAAATGAAAATCACAATGCCTTTTGAAGAATACTAATTAAATAATTTACCCATGATTCACAGCTCTATTTCCAGCTTTGTCAGCTCATTCAGTGTAGCATATTCAGAGGCTTGAATGATAGTAGCCACATCACAGTCTTCTTTAGGCTTAAATGAAGTGAGACTCGTACGTAGGACCATTCATGATTTGTATTGTTCAGGTTGTCGTATATAAAATAAAAAACAGTAAATGGAGTGTTCAGCTTTTTTTATGCTCATAAATTATCATATTATTTGAGACTGCAGGTTGTTTGAGTGACAAAATAATTGATAGTTGGAGCTCTGGGTACAGCTGCTAATGAACTTTGCCATTTCTGAGGTGTCTTATCAGATGCCGTGTCTCTCTCTAAGACAATAAGAGTCCAAAAGCAGGTAGAATTGCATTACAGTCAATTTTGTCTGGAACAAGTCTGGGAAAACCAAGGCCTAAGCAGTTTAAATGTAAGATGTATATTATACAACTTTCCATGTATTTTGTCCATCAGTGCATTCTGCTCAGTGTATGATTTACAGTAATAGAGGTAATGATGTAATCATTTCTGTAGCTCATGCTTTGGATGAGTGAGAATTTGTCTTGGACCAAAGTAAGTTATGATTAATATCGGGCCTTTTGTTGTATAAAGATTATAGACGTACAGTCGCGTCTTCTATCAGAGCCGGTTTCTGCGCAGACACAGAATGGATCTAGCACTTTCTCCCTTGATCCTCTAGTTAATCTGTCTTTTCTTTCTCTTCAGTCTTTTTTTTTTGTTTGTTTTAAAGACTTACTAGTAACATCTTTGTCTTCCTCGTCTCTCTTCCTCTTCCCTCTTCCTCTTTGACCCCTCCGTCAAACGTGAACAGTCCCCCATGTGCTCCTCAGCCATCTGAACAGCGAAGCAGGTACCGGGAGTTCAGACCACACTTTAGGCTGCACTTTCAGTGTCTTGTCCCCTTCTTTGTCTCGTCATTTTTGTATCTCTTTCACCCTTTCACTCTTCCTCAGTTCTCGCCATTCAGCCAACCCCTTGACATTCAGTTCTGTGTTTCTCAGTGTCTCTGCATCATGGTGTTAGTCGCATGATTCTGTGGTCATTACTCCAATATGCTGTATTTCATGATGAAAGGATGTGTGTGTGCGTGCACCCTGGAGACAGGTTATTAAAGGTACTATTTCTCTCTGTCTGATGCAACTTTTTATTTTTATTTTTTACATTAACCGGAGCTTTTTTGCATGCTGCATCTCTACGTGGAATCCCTGCATTTCTACATGCAATTTCTGAATATTCATTTTTCAGCCACAGTAAAAATGAATTGGATTTCAGTTATAACTCAGGGATTTCCCTTCTTTCATATGAGAATAATGACAAATTAGCTTTTGCTAAAAATCTGAGATACTTATTTTCAGGCCACAGGCTGGAAGACACAAGGCATATCGGCAGACTTGGAAGAGTTTGATGACCTCGCTGCATTTGGCCCTAAACTCAGCAGATCCACTGGCAGTTCAAACCTTCCTTACTCTTATAATCTCATACATTTCAAGTACGGATCTAGTCATAATAGTTGCGGAGCAATGTGATGCATACCTGATTGTAATAATTATATTATAATGTAATAATATATAAAGGGTTCATCAAGAATAGGTTTAAGCCTTGTGCCTTTCCAACCTTGGCCAAGTCAGACAGCTAGAAATGCGTGTGCACTGTACTGAATCCTCAGCATTGTGTAAGTATACTTGAGTGCTGCTGAACTGGGACCTTCACCAGTTAGGTGAAGAATCCCAGAGAGGTTGCTTATTATTCTCCTTGATGCTGGACCACCATGCGGAATGTCATGAACACAGTATGGAAATATGTGCCTTTTCTTTTCAGATCCAACACCACGTCACAGTAGTTCTAGTTCTAGTCCTGTGCATTATAAATTAATTGAAATACCGCTTTCAAAGTCATCTTTCATTTATAACTTGGCCAATTTTAGTCACCTCTCTCTCTCTCTCTCTCTCTCTCTCTCAGTGCCCACTGCGGGTATGACACGCTTGGCACGTTCCCGCACCCACTCAGCTTCCAGCATGAACTCCGTGGAAAGCGCGCGGAGCCGCACTCTCAATAACTCCCAGACGGAGGGCGCCACTGCCAGCCCAGGTCATGAGACCCAAGCCAGACCACAAACCATGGAAGTGTCTTGCTAAAGTGTGTAAACCTGCCTCTGATTCTCTCCTTATGCCACAGATTTCTTTCTTTTTCATATCCTTGAAACCAGGCTTCTGGTGAAATGAAACAATGCAAAGTACGACTATTGAAATGCATTCACAGTCTGTACACCCTTTTTTTCTTTTTCTTTTTTTTAAGTCTTTGTTTCCTGATACGTGGGTACGATGCTGACTGATGTCTCTTGAGTAGTGTGTTAATGTTCTGAAGGCACTTACATTACATCTTCCTGTTGCTTATCCATACCATAGAGAAGACCAAACCACATCTCACATCTCTCCTTCCATCCGGTTATAATGTACAGTACATCATCGACTTTCTTTTTTTCTTTTTTTTTTCTTGACCACAGCTTTCTGTTCTCCTGTCGATATTTAGTGGTTTGTGAAAATATCTGTCTCTCGATTGCAGAATAGTTGTTCTTCTTGTTTTATTGTACATTCTCACAAAACTAATGATAAGCATGTCGTTTTTAATGTAACTCAATGGATGTGTATATTGGGATTTGTTTTGTTCAGATGTTTCTGCATATACTGTAGACTTCACCCACCCAGGGGGTAACTTTGCACTGTAACACAGATGTACTGATGTATTTAGAGAACCAAAACACAGTTTGTTTTTTTCCTGGCAGAGCTGCCTTTCATTAAACTTTTAGGAGTTCTAGCTAAAACACGTTTAGAAAGAATGATGTGGACAGAACGACCAACTTAGCGTACGCACTGGTCTCTCTAGCTGATTGATGGAGAAAAGCAGAGACAAGGTCATTTATTAGAATCTCATAGTAGTTATAGTGAATGAAATCATTTAAACTGTACACTCCCTTCAAACATTAATACTGACAAATGGGTGTGGTTTTAACTTACTTCACCCCTCCTGTACATTGAATAGATTATTCCAGTTTACTTGAACTGTACTGATTGCTTCATCTATTAAATTTTATAGCTATATTATTATAAATATTAATATAAATACTATTGCTATAATGTTTCCTTGGATGTGTATTCATTGTTGCTTTATGACTGTACTGCCTTGACATCGGGCTTTGTTCTCCAATCATACAGGGGGGACTGTACTTCTAGTGAGTGTGTTGATTTGTACTAATTAATAAAGTTAGAGGTTATACTCAAACCTATTGTCATCTCTTTTCTGTTAATAAATATAACTCAACGTCTTCCATTGTGCAATTTGTTAAATACTCAACACTAAACACTGCGTCACAAGTCAGGCTATAGTGATGTAAGTGCTAGAATATTTCGCTCATGCATGTGGAGGGATCCAGCTTCTTAACAAAAAGAATGAACGATCCTGCAAAGTGTTTGACCAATCCTGACAGCTCTTTTGAAAAGATTGCCCAACTCTCCTTGTGCAATCCAACCTGTTCCTGCCAGAGCACTTCTAAACAAATCCTGCTCCCCCCTGTGTCTAACCTTCATCAATCCCCATCATTCTTACAGAAACGTCCTAATAGATACAGATACGTTCTCTGATAGTTTGTCCAGTTCCATCAAGTCCAACTGCTGCAGAAAGTTTGACATACTCCCCCATTTTGGCAACAAGTTTAACCAAACACTTTTTTTTCCCCAATAGAATTTTGATTGACTCCACTTATTTTGGCAGAAATAAAATAAGAATTTGAGCAATTGTAAGCGCTCTTAAAGGAAGTGACCCATCTTGCCCATACAGTAGCTGTGTACGCTATAACCAGTTCTCATGTGGTTCCACAGAAGGATGATCTATACAGAATAAAGGCTGAAACAATCCAACCTGCTTTTATCAAACATTTGCCAAATCCTCAGTCAGATGGACAGTTCACCAATCCCAGCTATCCCTGCTGTATGTTACACCTGTCTCCTATATTTTATTTTATTTAGTTTCATTGCTAATATTACCATTGTGGTTTGTGTGTGTGTGTGTGGATTTGGAATTTTACCACAAAGTACCAGACGAAGATCAGTGAAGCATTCAGGGCCATGAGCTTTGATTCATTCCTTTGTTAATTCCTCCCTCGAGGTTGTTGGAGCATGGCTGGTTATCAAACATGCCTCATAGAAGTCACATCATGTGCTTCAGATGGGTGTTTGTTTGTTTGTCTGTCACCCTACTCCATTGGCCAGACTTTGGCTGAATGTGGGAAATTGTCATATGCTACTCTAGCTGACAGTCTTCCTACTGAGTTTTCTTCTTGCCTTCTTATCATCTTGGCAGCAAGTCTGTACTTCTACATTTCCTGTCTTATTGATTATGCATGCTACAAACGTGATTTATCTTTATTTGAGTTTGATTATTTTCACTCCTGCCATTGTGAGCATTATTGTTTTACTCTGAACATGCTGCAGATACAAGTATCCAAACCATTATATATATATATATATATATATATATATATATATATATCATGTTCAGAGTAAAACAATCATGCTTTTTTTTTTTTTACATTTATTTACATCTTCCCATGCCTATACATGAAGCATTCCAAGTAGCAAAGTTGAAGTTATGACCATACCTTAAACTATCCATCCATCCACTATCTGTACCGCTCATCCGCTGTAGGGTCTCATGGGGCCAGTAGCTTCTCCTAAGGAGCTTAGGCAGGGTACACTCTGGTTGGGGTTTGAACCCCAACCCTGCAGGTGAGATGAAATAGTGCTACTTAAATTAAGCCACTTTTCCGCCATAATATGCTTTAAATTGTATTTATTTTTCTTCCAAACATGAAGGGCATTCGGGTCAAGCTTGGACGTTTGATGGAACCAACTGAGGATTACAAAAGTTTACGCTGAGCTTTACAGAAGATTTTGAGCACAGCAAAAGTGTTGAGACGCTTAGCTTCAGCAAAACATTTGAATGGTGCAAACATTTTAAAGAAGACCGTATTTCCATCAATGACGATCACAGTTCAGATGACTAGAAGCCCAGTGCAGTCATTCCCATGAACATCCAGTGAGTCGGACGCCTGATGGAAGAGCTGTCTGCAGGTACTGTACACAATCGTTCAGAACAATCGTTGGGCTTACTGCCACAACTGCCATACACTTGACCTTGTTACAAGCGATTTCTACATGTTCGAGCGATTAAAGGAGTTCCTGGGAGGCCAGTTTTTCAAAGCAGGCAGTGCAATCTTGTCTCCTTTGTACTGAAAAATCTTTCTACCTTGAAGGTATCCAAGCACTAGTGATCTCTGGGTTATGAGTATAGACGGGGATTATATGGAGAAATAAAGGTAGTTTTTACTCTCATAACTGTGTTCTGTTATTCTGCGAAATCTAAAGTCCCAGTTTGACTTGAACACCCCTAGAAAGTCTTTTTTGTTTGTTTGTTTCTGCTGCAGTGGACGCTTTTATGATTTCTAAAAAGTTAATCTTTCATAGACAAAATCCTACAGATCTAACGAACTAAGCAGCTACAGTATGTTATGTTTTCTCTTAAGAGTCTGCTGTATTTATTTATGACAAAAAATGTTCAGATAGTTAGATAGATAGATAGATAGATAGATAAATACACTGCAGAGCACTTGTGATCTTCCTATCAGTAATGTTTCATCTGTTTTTTTCATCTGGCCACAGGAGGTATGCAGCTATTTATAGACTAACCAAAATTCTCTACACAGTGTGATAAATTGTGCTAGATTGCCGAGTCCACTTTCCGTTGACTGTAGAATATATAGTGCGGCGCTCAGCACATATCACATGTATCTTTTTATCTTCACATGTGATGCAAGCATGTTTTCTTAATGTACAGACTCGATCACACTGACATCTATCAGTTACCGCAACTGGAACTCATTTAAGGCCTGGTTTTGAAAGGATTATTATTATTATTATTTTTGTTGTTGTTATTGTTGCTATTGTTATTATTATTACTATTATTTATTTGTATATTGTATAATAATGTATAATAATATAACCACTTGAACCTTTTGTTCTATATCATGCTCATGCATTAAAATGGCGCATTATAAATTCGCTTCGATATTGGTGAAGCTAACAGTGGAAAAAAGAGGTAGGAAAGATGACACTAAGTGAGAGGTGTGGAATAGAAAGCTGCACATGATCTTACAGCTCGGTTTGCATAAAACAGACAAAGCATTTTCTAACGTACATTGCATGTCTCTTTCTTGAAAAACAAAACAAAACAAAAAAAAAGCATTAAGAAAAAGTCTTAATAGTAAAGTTTTTATCAAATGTTTGTGAGATTTCATCCTCTCTTCTTGAACTAAACTGCTTATCGAGTGGAAACATCCTCAGTGTGGTCACATTCATCTATTTTATCTAACTTTATTTCACTGTATATTCACTTTTATAGCCTGGGTTTTTATTTCACTGATTTTTTTCAGCTTTAACCAACTTTATTACCAAATAAAAGTGAATATTTCTAGAAATAAATGTTTAAAATTAGGTCTAGAACAAGGAGTAATCATTTTTGGTGTATTGTTATAGGACTCAGCTGAAAGGCTGTTAGCTGAAGGGAGAACAGTCCAGTATGTTCAGTATGCTGTATATACTGTGTGTGTATATATACAGATGTGTATGTCTGAATGATCTGGTTTTGTAAGTAAACGTCCTCCCGTTTTGTATTACTCTATGTCTTTTTTTTTTTTTTTTTTTTTTTTGTCCCTCATCATTTGGCAGTAACCTTATTAAACCTTATTAAACCTCATTCAAAGAAACCTTGTGAGCTCTGTGGCTGAAATATGAATCACTGATACGGTGTTGGTCGTTGGTTTACAGAGATAAATGTGTTATGAATAGAAACGTGTGAGTTCATGCACATCACATTAGAAATAGTTATGCTTGCAATGTATATAATGTTAAGCATAATTATGGGAATATTGTTCATACTACGTGTTTATGTTTAATATTTAGTGAGAAAGTACAAAATCGACTTTTACATTCCAAATGTCTCACAAATTTCCACGTTAATTTTTATATTTTGTCCGTCCAAAACCCAGCACCAAGCGACAACTTAAAAATAATATTGGCACCAATAAATAGTTCCGATATATTTGATATACTTAGCATGCCATTATTTTTCATAATGACATCACAGATACATTGCTCAGCCTTGCACACAGTTTGGTCACAGATTTCTGCTTTTTCTATCACATTTTTTCAGTTTTTAAAGTCATCAATTTAAGCAACTGTCATTTTTTATTTTTATTTATTTATTTATTTATTTATTTATTTATTTTACTTTTTTTTGTTGTTGCATCATTTCCAAGTTCTAACATACTGGACAACGGCAATATAACTCAGTTCCATTAAAAATGTTGCTCTACTGATTGGATCCTTTTCATTTGGTTAAACTCGCAGTATAAACGCTTAGAATCTTCACAGGAAACTGCTGCTAATGCATGTTGTGGGTTTGCGTGTGTGTGTGTGTGTGTGTGTGTGTGTGTGTGTGTGTGTGTGTGTGTGTGTCATACATGAAACGGTCTGCCTCTGTGTGTTTTTCATCTTCGTCAACCACAGAAGCATTGACAGTTTCTTCGAGCACATACACACACACCTTTCTACTGCAGGCTTCATCACACACTGCTTTCATTTGGGGCCCGGGCTTCAAGTCGAAGCAGTCCACGCACATCTAGAAACCAGAAGCACGTCGACTCATCTCAGCGTGTCTACAGGGACAGTTGGTTTTGAGAAAAATCAGTCAGGAAAGAGGCCGCGAGAGAGAGAGAGAGAGAGAGAGAGAGAGAGAGATCTGTATCCCGTGAGGAGAGACAACTGGTACTGTGTCACAGCTTGGCAGAGAAATATGAGGTAAGTGTAACATTAAAGCACGGATTAAGTCGAAGAACACATAATGGCAGGTTGACGTTGGGTGTAAAGTGAGATACTTTCTTGTTTTTTTTGTGTGTTTTTTTTTTTTTTAAAGCAAAGCGCGGTTTTTGATCTTTGATGAAAAAATCATAATGTTTGAATATAATAATAATAAATAATAACAATGACACTTCATACAAATATCAAAACCTGAATATACATGGTTTGATTTTGAATCTTAGCTTGGCGTTTATTTGTCTACAGTTCTTTTATCGCATACACACTTCCTGTGCTAATTCCTTTGCAACCGGGCTTCAACTGATACGTCTTAGGTTTAGAGTTCTATGCAGCGTTTTCTACATGCATGAGGAAACCGTTTTAATGCAAACTACAAAGCATTTCTGTACCGTAAGTCTCAATGGACGAAACCGTCTGTCGAATGCTGTGAATGGAAACGGAAGTGTGAGTAACGTAGTGATCAGGGCAGCGGGACCGTCTCTGTCCTGGGTCTGATGTCCTGCGGCGTCCCATCTGTCTGACAGGTGGCTCTTCTCCCATCTTCTCTCATCTGTGCTTACAGCAATCGTATATGTATAAAATGTAAAAAAGTGACTTTCATGACTTTCATCGAGTTCATGTATCACCATAATGAATCATTGTTTTTTTTTTTTACTTTCTGTTTCTTGATTGTTTTTGCACAAGGCCTTGTTTTATAATAATCAGTATAGAATATTTCAGTGCTTTTCCTTTGTTACATAATATTTACCCAGATTCATAATATTGAAAATCAGTGTGAGAATCAAACCTCAAAAATGACGATTAGTTTGTTGATTTATTTATTTATCGGCCTAGACTTTGCGCTTTGGATTCATCCTGTGATTTTTGCACCTGACTCCAAACCTAATCAAATTTAATTATATTAAACCTGTTTTTTTTGGTTGTTGTTTTTTTTGCATAACTCTTATCCTGAACCTTTTCAAAATCTACTTTGTGCTCTTTGTAAAGTGTCACCCGTTCCAGGAAACGTGTCTCTGACACTACTGTGGCTTTAATCGATTATTACTTCTTTCGAATCCTTCATCGATAACGTGAAGAAGAAAAAACTGAAAATGGTGACGTACTGTAACGCTTTGTTGCAAACTATTCCCATGAAAGCCTTGTTTACGTCGCTGACGCATGTGAAAACCGTCTAGGCGCACAATTTTTGGTGCATCGGTGTATTTGCAGATAATGGTTCAACGTCAGCGTTGTACCTGTGCTATTTTTAGACCGGACTTGCCACAGTTAACAGATAGAGATGTGCTCGTGATATTGAAACTGCGGTTGGAAAATGTTGGTCAGAGTGAAGGAGCGGTTTTACCATCCTTCCTCCGATTCTTCAGAAAAAAGAAAACTTGACAATGACTTCTGAGCACTTTGGGAAACCAGAATGTTAGGCCTGTAAGGTCATATGCGTTTTTCTATTTGAATCCAGACTGCAGTTCTGCTGATAGCAGGAGCATCATGGGCAGCGGGCCGAGTAAAGGGAGGCGGAGCAGCGTCCATCACACGTCCCTGCTGGATCCGGAGGATCACACCGAGCCCCAAACCATGGGTGAGCACTCGCCTGCCAAAACACCTCACCACACACTGCAGTTCAGCCGTACACATCGAACGTATCAACCTGAAAAGTTCTAAACATACGTTATGAAAGAAACTTAAATGTACATCTCTGACAAGCT